>JAJJWW010017004.1:0-58297 GCA_023531295.1 Papaver armeniacum
TTAGAATAAAAGACCTTACTGATGAAGTTTTGAAACTTAAGATGTTCCCCTTTACTTGAAAGATAAAGCCAAGACATGGCTAAACAACCTACCATCCGAATCCATTGAAACATGGCAGAACTTATTGCTGCTTTTTATATGAAATTCTACCCTAAGCATAAAACTGCAAATTGCTAGACAGAGAATTAGTTCCAGTGTGAAACAAGAGGGAGAGTCTCTATATAGGTTTTTAGAGAGATTCAATGATCTCTTATCCCAGTGTCCTCACCATGGATTTGATAAGATGAAACTTGTAGAGATTATTTATGATGGTTTAGACTATTCGACCAAAGCCATGGTCGAGTCTATGTGCGCTGGTGAGTTCACTAGTAAAAGTGCCGAGGATTCCTTTACCTTCTTAGGAGTTGTTGCTGAGAAATCCCAACAGTGGGAGTCTTGTGTTGACCCCCCTAAAAGACTCCTGGTCAATAGAAGTAGCACTAATATGGTAGATACGAGTTTTGCGTCAGATGCTAAGTTTGCTGCTTTGTCTAGAAGGTTAGAAGCTTTGGAAATGGGTCAGTCTAAAAATAGGTCCCTTGTTGAACCTAATAGAGCCTCTCAAGTCTCTAATTATGGAATAGAGCCCGATAACTCATTTTGGGAAGGTCAGGTTAGTAAAGAGCAAGCTCATGATGTCTATAACAATGCTAGGTTTGAGAACCGTCAGAAGTTTGACCCATACTCGAGACCTACAACCCGGGTTGGAGAAACCATCCTAATTTATCTTGGTCTAAGGGCGAGAATCAAGGTCGATCTAGTAATTCTCACCTTCCCCGTGTTTTGGTTATACTTAGAACCCTTGTGTCAAACCCAGTTTGAACACTTCGAGAAAAAAATCTCTACCTTAGAAGAAGCTCTTACTATGTTAGTAAAGAACCATGATATGTTATCAGCTAACCACCTTAGCTTTCAACAAGAAACCAGGCAGAATCATAAGGATAATTCCTAGACTCTTGCTAAACTAGAACTTCAAGTCGGCCAAATAACTAAGTATTTAAGTGAGAGAGAAGGAGGTAAGTTTCCTAGTCAAACTCAACCCAATCCTAGGGGGTCCATCAAATATCTTTAGTTGGTGAGGAATCATCAAACCATGTGAACTCGATAAAAACCCTTAAGAGCGGTAAAACAGTAGACAACAAGGTTTCCATGCCTGATAGTGAACATGATGTAGTTCACCCTTCTGAACCAGAAACTGAGGAGACTGATAGAGTCTCTAAAGAGACCAATGAGGGTCATATTGAGCCCGGCTTTGTTACTAGAGCCCCATATCCGCAGGTTGTTAGCCCCAACAAAGAAGGAGTCGACATTCAACGAGATAATGGAAACATTTAAACAGTGAACATCAATATTCCGTTATTAGAAGCAATTAGGCAGATGCCTCGCTATGCCAAGTTCCTTAAAGATCTTTGTATACGAAAGCGTAAGCTTAGTGTCCAAAGAAAGCCTTTTTAGCTGGTCAAGTAAGTTCCATTCTTCTGAACCAAACACCCCCTAAGTATAAGGACCCTGGATGCCCCACCATTTCTTGTGCGATTGGTAATCACATGGTCGATAAAGCTTTACTTGACTTAGGAGCTAGTGTTAACTTACTCCCGTATCATGTATACACCCATCTAGGTCTTGGTAAGTTGAAACCGACTAAAATGACACTACAATTAGCTGATAGGTCTGTAAAAGTCCCTCGTGGTATCATAGAGGATGTTCTAGTTGAGGTTGATAAGTTTATTTATCCAGTGGATTTCGTTGTTCTAGACACCCAACCTTGTTCAGACCCAAATGCTCAAATCCTGATTATAGGTCGCCCATTTTTAGCCACATCTAACTTATTTGTCATCAACGGTAGGATTTGGGATTATGAACATATCCTTTGGTAATATAACCACTGAACTAAATGTATTTAATGTTACTATACAACCTTCTGAGAATGATGATGTAGAAGAAGTGAATATGATTAACACTTTAGTTCAGGATTTAGTTCAGGATAATTGGCATGACACTCTACTGGGAGATTCTTTAGATGAATTTGAGGAAACCATTCTCTTAGACCAGTTGTGTGATCAATCTTTAGAAGAAGCCCTTGAGTATTTTAAAGATTCTACAGACCCAGAAATCCAGGCAATAGTGTTAGGTATTTCTGAGAATAATGATGACCCTAAGTTTGGGGGTAGAGAACTAGAAGAAGCTCTTGAGTATTTTAAGGACTCTGAGGATCTAGAAATTCAAGCAATAGTTAGAGGTTTGTCTATGAGTAGTGAAATCCATACGTTTGGGGGTAGTGATGGTTCTTGTGATTGTCATGTATCCCTATTAGAGTCCCTAACTTGGGACTCGAGCCATGTGCTCGAGATATTACTCGAGTCTATTCGGATCAAGACAACCCGATCCTCCCGATACCGTCGGAGGTAACCCAAGTATTAGAGACCCGTTTTCTGATGAATCTATTTATCAAGATACACATATGAAGCTCAATTATGCTACCTGTGATGAACCTAGTTGTCTTGGACAGAAACCTTAGACGAGGATGTGCTCCTTCTATTCATTTTTCGAACCAGTGCGGTTGTCCGATATTGGTGTTAGCTCTATTTGGTCTTATGGACCCACAATTGTTTCGGCTATTGGTGTATGACTTTGGAAGGTGAAGATCCTTTTTGAGGTATTTGATGTCTGGCTGAAGACTTTAAACTTAGCACTCCTTGGGAGGTACCCCTTGCTCACGCAACACGGTAATATTTTTCCTCATTTCCTTTTAGTGGTAACGGTTTCTCCTTGTTCATGTTTTTAATTTCATCTTTAGAACATTGAGGACAATGTTAGATTTAAGTTTGGGGGCATGGGAGAAACTTTTTAATTAGTTGCAATAAATAAACTCCAGAGACTAGAAATTTATGCTTATTAAGGTTGGCACTAACTAATCTAAGTGGATGGGAACATCTTGGTTGTAGGAGTTGAGGAACCAATCTGATTAGATGGAAACATCTATAAGAGTCTATTCATAAAAGCACGTAGCTCGTGTGTTAGAAAAGAAAACATGGTAGTTTCCCCATATCCTCGTGATGGAAACATCGAAAGAATCCCGATCACTTCTTTTTCTTTTTCTTTTTACCATTGCTAGGGTGAAATAGAGTGACCGAGATACCAAAAAAAAATAATCAAAAGACCAGACCACTAGACCAACGAGAATAAATACAATAAAGTCGACCACCGGTACCCTTGTATATGCCGGTGAGTTGACCTAGAGTTAGGATTATCGACCATGGTTCCCTTGTATATGCCAAACAGGTTGATATTAATCCGCACCAAGTATCTCGATCCATTAGGATAGGTTCACCTTAGTCAACATCATCCACATTTTTCTCTACATCCATCTTCTTAATCTATCCATGTGATTGGTTGACCCGTTTATGATGTCCGTAAACTATCCGAGTAGAGTCACTTTATATGAATATTAGTATGCTTGAGTGCAAACTCGTGTACAACAATTGGAATTTCGCATCAGGGTAATTCCTCCTGTAGTCAATAAGTATGCCAACCAAGGAGATTCTTTAGTGCCTTCCAAGGTTCTGCGTAGATAGCTAGGGTCTGGAGTAAAGGTTTTGTGGGTACACCTAAGGCTGCACAAGAACCGGGTCCTGGGTCCCCAGATGGGACCGGAACCGAAAAAACCGAACCGTACTGCACGGCACGGAGTAAAATGAGACAGTGGGACCGGTTCTCAAACTTAAGAACCGGAGTAGACCGGTACAGACACTGGTTTTGGGGGAAGAACCGGTAGGAACCGGACCAAAAGAACCGGTTAATGTCATCCGTAGATTTTTAGATTAGTATTAATCCTATCCATCCATCCTAGGTATTATCTATCGAGGGAGTTTCTCATTCATTCAGTTCTTCTTTTTATTTTTTCCTCTAAAGAGCAGCCGAGCACTGCTCCCTTCTCTTTATCACTTCTTCAATCTGTTGAATCTATTCATTCTTTCTTCTTCTTCTTCTTCTTCTTCTTTTTGTTGAATCTTTGTTGAGTCAGGTACTGAATTAATCAGTTATTCTTATTCTTCATTTTTTGTTGAATCTATGTTGGATAAATTGGATTGATTTAGGGTTTAATTTTCTCAACCATGGGAGTCAGGTACTTAATTAATCAGCTACATATGGGTACGTTTGAACAGAAAAAATGGAAGTTTGGGGGGATCTCTTCATACACCGTTGTTTTGATACCAAGTTTAATTAGATCACGATGTGTTTGAGGTGTTGTGTCTGTCTTCTTCTTCTTTGCCTTTGATGGATTTGGTGTGGTTTACTGTCAACTTTTTATTTTTGTTTGATCGTTTCATCTTCTCTGTTTCTTTTCCTTAGCCGAAAAAAGTCTATGGAGCTCAAATTACAGACTGTTTATTATCAAAAGAAATCAATCTTATCGGACAGAAGCACATGATTCTTAATTAAATTTGAATGTTGCTGATTGAATGTGTTGGCTTATGACTTAATATAACTTTCATTTTGTGTACGATTTGATTTCTCATGGTTGAGAAAATTTGATGTTGGCAGGAAGTTTTTCACATGTCTTATATCCGATCTGGTAAAGTTTCTCTGTTGGACCAAAAAACGCAGATTGCAGAAAGAGACGGGACCGTACATCGAATACGAGACAACACAGTACAAGTACTGTGGACCGGTCTCAAAATGAGGTACCGGTCAACACCAGTACGTGGACCGGTTCCATAAGAGAACCGCCCGCACCGGTCCCATGTGCACCCTAGGTACACCCCTCGGTAAACCCTCCTGGAGACAACACTCCGCCACTAGGCCACCTAGCGGTTTAACGGCTTCCGCACGTGCTAAGTGTAGTCATTTTATTTTCTAGATTAGATTTGCTCGGGACTAGCAAATAATAAGTTTTGGGTATTTGATAGACACATTTTTGTGTCTGAATTGTCCTCATTGTCTCTATTGTTAGTCTCGATTTTTGTACTAATTTTGGTGTTTTATGTGTGTGTAGGTGTTTTTGGAGAAATACACTTGTGTGGAAAAAGTTGCTCAAAAAGTGTTATTTGGACCCCCAGAGGAAAGTACTAAAGGCACCCTCAATTCGGATAAGGGGCATCCCAGGGCACCCCATCTGCTAAAGGCACCAGCATTTTCGTTAAGGGCTGCCTATCTTCTTCACCGTTCAAAAACAGAGAAATGGCGGGAAACTCGGATTCAAAACAGTTTTCACCTGCGAAATTTTCTATCGAGATTTTCTCACAGATTTGGTCGGATTTTTATCTTGCTTCGGATATATACCAGCCTGTTAGATCAAAACAAGGTTGGTAAGTGCATTCATTTCGATTAAATCACGCGATCTCGTCAAACAGGGAGGAAGATATCGTGGACTCTCTGTGGAGTTATTTTAGGAAGCTGCATGTGTTTTGAAAGAGTTGGACTCAATTTTGTATGAGTTTGTATCCTGTTGGGAGTGCGCTGGACTGCTGTAAACACGAAAATCAGATTAAAAATGGAATTATCCCCGCGACAGACGTGTGAAGAAGAATAATGAGGAAATAATATCCTGGAAGTTATTACGATAATATTTGGAGTTATAGCAGAGATTTTGAAGACCTGTCGGGTATATATAGAGTGCTGAGGAGTTTTAAGAGGGGACGGAGAGTTTGGGATAGTTTAGAGCATCACAGAGGCGCAAAATCAACAACCATGAAAAATTATTTCTGCTGGTGTAGTGAAGAACACGAAGAACATAAGACCACTTCAAACAGTCGTTCATGCCACAGTGAATGCGACAGTTCGGCAACAGTCTTAAATTTTATAACACCAATGACAATTTATATATAGTTTTTCAGTAAATGTTGTTTTGCAACAATTATAAGCGTTGCAAACACCCGGTTTTAATTATTTTCTCTATATTTCATCTTTGTAAACACCTATTTGAGCAATGAAATCACCTTTAGAGCGTGTTTCCATGATGAGAAGCTAATCCCATCCCTCCGGGGCGACGAAGGAAGCCAAGTTTCACAATTGTGGTAATTCTATCAATTCTTGTTATGACTATTTGCTTTTGTTATTTAATTGATTTATGAGTTTCATTGAATGGTTGTGATTACAATTGATGGGTCATGCTTAGCTTAGAAGTTTTGATGTCCCATGCTTTAGTTTTACACCCATTACTTTCGAAATCTACCTTAGGCAATGAACGAGAGTCAATAAAACTTTATCATTTGAGCTTTTATTGTTTAGAATTAATATATGAACCATATGAGTGTGGAAATTGGTGGAATCCTAGCCCCGGTCTCTCCATTTTTTTTTACAACACTTTTTAATTGAGTTTGTTATTTTTATTTATAAAAATTAAGTCTAAAAAATCTTCCTTCACAAGTCTCAACGAACCTTTTACTACAACTTCATTGAAAATAACCATCACTAAGGTAGATTGGGAATCAAGAAAAAACTTTCTCAGTTTGGACGAAACACTGGTAAAGGTTTCATGTAAGCATATGAGAAATTCGACTTGAAATCGCATAGTAGAATATATATTATGGTCGGTCGTAACCTAACCGTGTATAATGATAGTTCATGACCGGTTAGCTGTGTTCAACCATAAGATTATCATGATTATTTCAACTCTTTAGATTTTAATCTTGATGCACAATCATAAGTGATCAAGTATGTCTTAGAGATTTAATTAGATACCAAACATATTGTAGAAAATAGTTTGAATGCATCCAAAATATTCGACAAGGATGGTGTGGATACTAGGGTATGTGTGCCAACCCAATTTGTGAACTCGGACTACCAAGGTATGCCTAGCGGGTACGTGTATCTCAAAGATGTTTCTGAACTCATGCAATTTAGTATGCATACCATAAAAGTCCAGTTCACAAACAAATAATTTACGTATGCATACCGAGTACGTGTACCCAAAGTCGTCGAACCATAGAGCTACCTCAAGCACGCATGGGTACGCATACCATCGACACGGAACCAATACAGTTGAATCAGTATGCGTGCTAGATATGTGTATCGTCTTGTATCCAGATTTTTAATACTTCTATCTCTCTTCTTTTATCAATTCGAAATATTCCCAAATGACATCAATGACGAATATCGTTGCTCGGGCTAATCTCGAATGATCAATCTTAAATCATTACTTAGTTCATAAATAATAAATTGTTCATAACTAAATTCATCAAGTATATGAATGACTATTTCTTTGAATCATGTTTCGAGATACTCAACTAGACAAGCTTGACTCAAAACTTCTTCTATGCAATGTAAAGTCTACATAATCATACAACTTTGTCTCATAAAGATTGTATGGTGAACATTTGAGTAAATAGGATGATTCAGTTTTCACTTTCCTTTTGTTGATAAAGTTCTTCAAATATCTTCGGTCGATCTCCGTCTTCAATAGGTGAACTGGTCATGTCTGAAATTCAAAACACACTTTTATCCATGTTTGAGACATGGATAATATGTAGACTAAAAATCAAGATATAGTTTTGTGCAACTAAATTTTACAACAAGCTTGAGATAGCAAAATGATAGGTGTAGAATACACCGTATTTTCTATGAAGAGTTTATGCTTTCTTTGCTATTTTTCATGTGAATTATGTATCTTATGTGTGTTTTTGAGTTAATTAGGTGCAATGGAGTCATTTGAGGCCAAAGAAGGAGAAATTAGCCATTTGGAGCGAAAAGCTCAATTCACATGCGATGTTTGGAGCAGGCTAGGTGGTGCAAGAGGAGTTATGCAGGAATTAAACTGTCAGCCTCGCAGAACTGATGAGTGAACAGAGAACTAGGCTGTCGGTAATCTGAAACCGACAAGCCAAACAATTTCATGGTAGCCCTTATCCAATTTCTGGGCGCCTTCAGTGATCCCGTTCATTACAATCCACAAATTTCTTATCCTCATTATTTACAAATCGTGAAAGAAAAGAGAACTGAGAGAGGCGGCCATGGAGTTCGAACCGAGAGAGCAGCACTGGAAGAAATTTTGGCCGGAGAATACTGTCTGAAAGATAAGTTGATGTCGTGAATTTGTGGGTGTGTTAGATGCGATAAAGACTCAGTTTAGAAGCCAGTATGGAAGCGGGAACTTGGGTCTGTGATACATTCAAGCTTACAGCAGATTTGAGATTGTGGAGTAAATGGGTTTGTTGGTTGAGATTAATTGAAGAGAACTGGTGCTACTGCTAAGATGGGTTTGTGGATTATTCGAGTTTTGCTGTGAATTGAAGGCTGAATCTGACGAACAAGAAATTAGGGTTTGCTGGTGAAAGAGAAGAGATGAAGCTGCTCCTGTTAAGCCGAGAAAGAGATTTAGTTGGTTATGGATTTTGAATCTGGAGCAGCTCAGAGAGGTGGAGAGGAAATGGGGTGGTTCTGATACTGCCATCGACTCTGTTGAATCGATAGAAACAGGAAGAAAGGAGGCGTTATGCTGTCAAGGTTGAATTGAAGAATGGTTTGTGTTGAACTCAATAGATGTATGTTAGGATCTTGTGCAGGAAATGGAGCATATGGGTTCTGTTACTAATGGTGCTCTTATGGCTGTCTGGTGATGGTGTTGGTAGATTGCAGTTTAGATGGAGCTGAGCTCATCTGAAGTTGGTGATGTTGAGACATTGAACTCATGGAAGTGATTTGCATTTGGAACTAAGCCATGTCTGTTGCAGTCTAGGTACTCGGGGTTGAATTGTGGTGCACTCAAGGGTGCAAGTGAAGTCAAGTGAATGAATTTTACGGGGACTCGGGAACCGAGACCGATGTAGTAATGAATCGATGGAATGGGGTTGTTGAAAGATTATTTGAATTGGATGGAACCGTGAAATGGTGATGTTTGAGCCGAATGAGAATGAGTCTACGGTGTGAACTCGTGATGATGATGGAAGTTGGAAGGAGCCTCGGGTGGTATACTTGGGTCATTGCCGGGTAGAGTTGAAGCTAAATGGCAGGGCCTAAGAATAAATGGCAAGCACTGACGTTAGTGTCTGGGAAGGAGCTGAAGCTAGACGGACAAAGATATGCAGCAGTCAGGTTGGGAGACTATGTTAATTGATCTGAGGCTATTCTGTTCAAGGTAATGTTGTGGTGTTGTGGCTCAGAGCAGACGCGAAGAGTGAATTGGTGCGAGTCTGGTGGATGTATGCTGTGGAGTTTGGCAGCATCAGGTTCCGGAAGAATGTTTGCTGTATGAGCAGTTGAGACGTGAATGAAGACGAACTCGAATGGAGTTGGTGTTGTGATCAATGGGTCTTTTCGGGGTTTGTTTATAGTTTAATCGGAAGTCTCATGCAGCGAAGACATGATCGACTAGTGAAATGTAGGGGATTATTAGATGGCTGGAGTTTGCTGTTGCAGGGTTCTTATAAGGCAGTGGTAATGTTTCCGGTACGGTGAATGGTCTGGGAAAGAAATGGAGCAGCTGAAATGTCACAGGTGCTTCTGAATTGTTGAGCTGAGAAAATGGCTAGGTAATTCTGGTGGAGTTGTGTTGCAGGTGGAAGGAAATTGCATGTGGTATTGCAGCTGTGATTGAAATGAGGAATGCCAGTTTTGATTGATTTGAAGGCATAGCCCTAATGGCTGGATAGGCAGCTATGATGCACAAAGATGGTGCTTCACAGTGTCTGGCCTGGCCAAGTTAATTCAGCCTTGTCACCCAGCTGACTCATCCTGACTGATCTGACTCTCTCCCTGACTCGGTACTTGAACGAGTCAACCCGGTTTGACTCACCTGCCTTGACCCGTTGACCCGATCCGACCCGTTGACCTATGTGGACTGGTTTGACTTTGCCGGCCACCCGAGACACTTTCCGGCGACTATTCCGGCGGATTCCGCCCACAATCCCGATTTTTCGGCGAGCGTTTTGGGACATAATTTTTACACGGGTTTCTCTCCATGGTGGGTAAGGTGAATTTCTAACTAATGGACTTTGAAGACAAAACCTAGTTTTGGAAGGAGAAAAAGACTACAAAAGGGAAGACTTCTACAATTTTTAGAGGACCACGTTTTATTATTATCTCTTCTACTTTATTCTAGGGTTTAGAACCATGAAGTCTTTTCTCTTTCTTCTTGTTATGAACTCCTTGAATATGAGTACCTAAGTTTATTATTGGTTATGGAATAGTTGGATTTCACATAATATGATTCTTTGATTCAATATATTAGTTTTGTCTCATAATTATCGTTTGCAATTCTCTCGGAAATATTGTTTTATGATTGATTGATTGTTTTGTCAAGTTGCAAATTGGTAGAACTTCTAATCACATCTATTGCTAGTTTAGGGTTTATTATGTTTTAAAAGTGATATTCCTTGGATACAAGTAGCATAATATGATTATAGTTTGTAGTGATATATTCTTATGATCATATGTGAATCGTAACCTTTGTTAAATTGAATTAGTGCGCTTTCCACGTTCAATTGCTTTGATTGGCCTGATTTCATAGAACTTAACGCATCTAGGGAATTAAACTTGATTAGTGCTTTTACACGTTAGGTTGTTCCTTTAGGTAGAATTCATATTCGCATCTTTTAATGTGGTTGTTGATGACATGAGGAGGTTTGCGGGATATTCTTGCGATCAAGGTATTCTAGGGTCTTTGATAAAAGTTGAGATTAAAAATCAATTCTAGTTATTGTGAAAAGCATGTTAGTGAATGAAAACGAAATCCTTAACCAATATCTCTTCTATCTTATTTGTTTGCTTATTTGTTTCTTTGCTTTTATATTTGCTTTTATTTTATTTTATTACATAAAATCGAGAAAATCCATGAGTTGTTTTATATAGGAAACCATAACAATTTGACAACCTAGACCTCTCTGTGGGATCGATCCTTTCTTGCCCTTGCTATATTTATATTTTGAGTAGTAAGAAAGTGTAATTATATTTGTGTCGGCTGACAACCGGTCAAATTTTGGCGCCGTTGCCGGGGAGGCAGCGGTTGTTAATTGTTTTTGGTTTCTTATTTTTGTATTTAGTTTTTGTTTTATTTTTTTTCTTATTTTCTGGGTTTTAACCTTGGTTTGAGAATTATTTCAGGTGCTTATTTCTATGGAAGGAGCATATTGGAACAATGGATACGGATTTCAACCTCAACATTACGACAACTACCAATTCCATGGGTATAATCAAAACCAATTTATTGGTTATGACCAATATTCCATGGAACCTTATGGTTTTCCTCAACAACCTTATGGCGGGGAACAACCACAAGGATGGGAGGATTCTTATGTTCGTGAACAAAAAGTCTCTAATTTTATAGATAAAGTTTCCACCTTTTTACAAGAGGAGTTTCGAAAAGCAAAAGAGACTACAAACGAGCAACTCCAAGAACTTCGTGAAGGTATGACTATCTTGCGAAGAGGCATTCATCAATACAAGGAAGATATGGATAATTCTAATGTGCATATGGTTTGTGATGAATATTTGATTGATGCTAATGTTGAAAAAGGCCAATCCTTGGGCACTTTTGTTGATAATTGTGTAGTTAACTCAACTCTTGATCGTAGTAATGATCATTCACCTATTCAAAAGGATGAGTTTGAGATTAGCAACACTAAATTCAGCGAGGACCAATCTTATGTTGACTATGATAGTGACGGTGATTATGATACATTGCTTGAAACAACTCATGGTGACATCTCCGAGGAGTCTTTTTGGGATCAAGATGAAGATGAAGAGGAATATGTTGACACTTGTGTAGATTACTCAAGCATTGATCTTAATAATGATCAAGAGCCTATTCAAAGGGTGGAGCTTGAGGATGATGCATTTTCAAGTGTTCTAAAAAGGTTTCTTATGATAAAATTTGGATCCGCAAAAGAGTATGTGCCTTACAACAAAGAGGAGTGTGTTGAGAATGAGACCGGTTTGACCAATATTGTGGAAGACCCAATTGAGCTTGCAAATAATTGTAATGATGATGTTTATGTCGAGACTTTGGTTACGGCAGAAACGGACGAAGAATGGTTGCAAGGTTTGATAGAGGACCATGATATACAAGAGGTGAATAATTCACTTGAGTTTTTCAAGGATGAAGAGGATTCCGTGATACAAGAGATTGTGCAAGGTTTATCTAACCCATTGCCTATTATTTCTTCTCCTTTACCTCTTATTGGTTTGAATGTATGTGCTTCGAGAGTATTGTTGAATGACTTTGTTTCTCGTTTTCCGCCATTAGAGATACTTGATTCTCATACTATGCAGGTTATGGAACAAGAAACCGTGGAAGTACCCGACTTCTATATTCTTTATACACTTCCAAGTGTGGACAAGAATAAGTGTGGGGGAAGCTTTTATCGGTTCATAGCTTCACTTTTGCTTTATGTTACTAATATTTGTGTGAAGCTAGTGTTTGCAAAACAGGTTCTATGGACGGATCCCCAACTTTTCAGATTATTGGTGTATGGGGAATGAATCTTACAAGAAGCTAAGTCGGGCCGTCGACTTTAAAACAAGCGCTAAGTGGGAGGCAACCCACCGGTTTTGTATCTTTTATCCTTTTGCTTTTTATTTTTTTTTTTTTTTTTTTTTTTTTTTTTTTTTACTGTTTTTATATCATATTTGCATCCCTATGTTTAATTTCATTGAGTCCGTAATCTATCTTAGAAGAGAATTATGACGAATACCTTTTCGTCAGAAAATTTCAGACTGCGCGTAGTTCAGTCCAGAGACCATAACTGTCAGACCGTTTATCAAAACACTGTGAAATTTTGACACTGTGTAGAAAACACGTAGGTGAACAACTTTGTGAAATGGAGTTTTTCCAAATTCCTTACCAATTTGCACAGTTTTTGCGTTTTATCTGCTGTTACATCAGAATTCAGAACTTTCGGTTTTACACATTGAGGACAATGTGAAGTTTAAGTGTGGGGGAGCATTTATATTTTTGTATAGTTTGTTTTTGACACCATTAGTGGATGGAATCATTTTGAATGCAGGAGTTGAGGAACTAATTAACTAAAAGGGAAGAATATAGCTCAGAAATCACAAATTAACATGATAGTTGTTACCATATCTCGGAATATCACCATATCGCATTCTATTTTTATTTTTCCATATTTATCTATTGTTCTCTAAGTGCTTTGGTGGGTCACTAAAAATCGACGTGTTATTACTGCTAGGATGAAATAGAGTGGTTGAGTTACTAGAAAAAGAAAAAAAAAATGAAAAAATATAAAAGAAAAAAAAAAAAAAAAAAAGGACCGACCAATTAGACCAAAACGGAATAAAAAGACACTTGGGAATAGCAGTATGTGTGAAACGTAGTCCCTGTCTCCGTCGCCTAAACAAGCGTGGAATGCAGGATCCAAGGCAACTATCATGTACTTGCTGACAAGAAGCATGCGCTTGGATCCAAAAGATCTAATCATGCCGTCTAAAAAAAAAAAAAAAGAAATTGGATCCAGTTTGATCCAATCATATTAAAAAAAAAAAAAAAAAAAAAAAAGAAGAAATTATTATTGTGTTGAATAAAGTCACTTTTGGTTCCCTTGTATATGCCAATTGATTTGATGTAGCATTCAGCACTAAGTAGCTCAATCTAATAGGATTAGGTTCATCTTAGCAGTGACCTTCAGACAGATATGGGAAACATCGAACACTTGTGAATATTCGCCAACATCTACATCTATATCCATCTTCTTAATCTTTTCATTGTGATTGTGGTTTGTTAGTTTCCGAGTATTGTGGCTTGTTCGACTATCTAATTAGAGTTTATTTACTAATATATGAATTGAATTTGCAAGGTACCTCCTCCTGTAGTCATTTTAGATTCGTTCATTGATTTGTCACAAATAGACGGAGTTTGAAATATAGGTTTTGTAGGTAGACCTCTTGTAAACCTTCACGAGACTATAACTCGTCCACTAGGGACACCTAGGGGTTTAAAGGCTTGTTATTTATGCTAAAATTAACCGTAGCCTCGACGTCACGAGTTGTATGTATGTTTTTATTTTGTTTGATTTGCTCGAGGACTAGCAAAGTCTAAGTGTGGGGGAATTTGATAGGTGTAGAATACACCGTATTTTCTATGAAGAGTTTATGCTTTCTTTGCTATTTTTCATGTGAATTATGTATCTTATGTGTGTTTTTGAGTTAATTAGGTGCAATGGAGTCATTTGAGGCCAAAGAAGGAGAAATTAGCCATTTGGAGCGAAAAGCTCAATTCACATGCGATGTTTGGAGCAAAAGCTAGGTGGTGCAAGAGGAGTTATGCAGAATTAAAACTGTCATCCTCGCAGAACCGATGAGTGAACAGAGAACTAGGCTGTCGGTGTCAAACCGACAAGCCAAACAATTTCATGGTAGCCCTTATCAATTTCTCGGCGCCTTCAGTGATCCCGTTCATTACAATCCACAAATTTCTTATCCTCATTATTTACAAATCGTGAAAGAAAAGAGAACTGAGAGAGGCGGCCATGGAGTTCGAACCGAGAGAGCAGCACTGGAAGAAATTTTGGCCGGAGAATACTGTCTGAAAGATAAGTTGATGTCGTGAATTTGTGGGTGTGTTAGATGCGATAAAGACTCAGTTTAGAAGCCAGTATGGAAGCGGGAACTTGGGTCTGTGATACATTCAAGCTTACAGCAGATTTGAGATTGTGGAGTAAATGGGTTTGTTGGTTGAGATTAATTGAAGAGAACGGGTGCTCTTTTGCTAAGATGGGTTTGTGGATTATTCGAGTTTTCTTTGTGAATTGAAGGCTGAATCTGACGAACAAGAAATTAGGGTTTGCTGGTGAAAGAGAAGAGATGAAGCTGCTCCTGTTAAGCCGAGAAAGAGATTTAGTTGGTTATGGATTTTGAATCTGGAGCAGCTCAGAGAGGTGGAGAGGAAATGGGGTGGTTCTCGATCCGCCATCGACTCGTTGAATCGATAGAAACGGGGAAGAAAGGAGGCGTTATCTTTGTCAAGGTTGAATTGAAGAATGGTTTGTGTTGAACTCAATAGATGTATGTTAGGATCTTGTGCAGGAAATGGAGCATATGGGTTCTGTTACTAATGGTGCTCTTATGGCTGTCTGGTGATGGTGTTGGTAGATTGCAGTTTAGATGGAGCTGAGCTCATCTGAAGTTGGTGATGTTGAGACATTGAACTCATGGAAGTGATTTGCATTTGGAACTAAGCCATGTCTGTTGCAGTCTAGGTACTGGGTTGAATTACAGGGTGCAGCTCAAGGGTGCAAGTGAAGCTGAAGTGAATGAATTTTACAGGGACTCTGGGAACTGAGACTGATGTAGTAATGAATCTGATGGAATGGGGTTGTTGAAAGATTATTTGAATTGGATGGAACTGTGAGCTGGTGATGTTTGAGCTGAACAGAATGAGTCTGTTTGGTGAATCGTGGACGGTGATGGAAGTTGCGGGAAGGAGCCCGGTGGTATACTTGGGCTCTTTGGTAGAGTTGAAGCTAAATGGCGGAGGCCTAAGAATAAATGGCAAGCAACGACGTTAGTGTGCGGGAAGGAGCTGAAGCTAGACGGACAAAGATATCGTGATCAAGTTGAGAGACTATGTTAATTGATCTCGAGGCTATTCTGTTCAAGGTAATGTTGTGGTGTTGTGGCTCGGAAGCGGACGCGAAGAGTGAATTAGTGCGAGTCCGGTGGATGTATCTTTGTGGAGTTTGGCAGCATCAGGTTCGGAAAGAGTGTTTCTTTATGAGCGGTTGAGACGTGAATGAAGACGAACTCGAATGGAGTTGGTGTTGTGATCAATGGGTCTTCTTTGGTTTGTCATAGCTTTAATCGGAAGTCTCATGCAGCGAAGACATGATCGACTAGTGAAATGTAGGGGGATTATTAGATGGCCGGAGTTTCTTTGTTGCAGGGGGTTCTTATAAGGCAGTGGTGATGTTTGGAGATACGGTGAATGGTGCTGGGAAAGAAATGGAGCAGCTGAAATGTCACAGGTGCTTCTGAATTGTTGAGCTGAGAAAATGGCTAGGTAATTCTGGTGGAGTTGTGTTGCAGGTGGTAGGAAATTGCATGTGGTATTGCAGCTGTGATTGAAATGAGGAATGCCAGTTTTGACTGATTTGAAGGCATAGCCCTAATGGTGGATAGGCGCTATGATGCACAAAGATGGTGCTTCACAAGAAACTGGCTCGGCCAAGTTAATTCACCTTGTCACTTGGTGACTCATCCCGACCGATCCGACTCTCCCTGACTCGGTACTTGAACGAGTCAACCCGGTTTGACTCACCTGCCTTGACCCGTTGACCCGATCCGACCCGTTGACCGGTGACCGGTTTGACTTTGCCGGTCACCTGAGACACTTTCCGGCGACTATTCCGGCGGGATTCCAGCCACAATCCCAGTTTTTCGGCGAGCGTTTTTGGGACATAATTTTTACACGGGTTTCTCTCCATGGTGGGCCGGGTGAATTTCTAACTAATGGACTTTGAAGACAAAACCTAGTTTTGGAAGGAGAAAAAGACTACAAAAGGGAAGACTTCTACAATTTTTAGAGGACCACGTTTTATTATTATCTCTTCTACTTTATTCTAGGGTTTAGAACCATGAAGTCTTTTCTCTTTCTTCTTGTTATGAACTCCTTGAATATGAGTACCTAAGTTTATTATTGGTTATGGAATAGTTGGATTTCACATAATATGATTCTTTGATTCAATATATTAGTTTTGTCTCATAATTATCGTTTGCAATTCTCTGGAAATATTGTTTTATGATTGATTGATTGTTTTGTCAAGTTGCAAATTGGTAGAACTTCTAATCACATCTATTGCTAGTTTAGGGTTTATTATACGCAAAAGTGATATTCCTTGGATACAAGTAGCATAATATGATTATAGTTTGTAGTGATATATTCTTATGATCATATGTGAATCGTAACCTTTGTTAAATTGAATTAGTGCGCTTTCCACGTTCAATTGCTTTGATTGGCCTGATTTCATAGAACTTAACGCATCTAGGGAATTAAACTTGATTAGTGCTTTTACACGTTAGGTTGTTCCTTTAGGTAGAATTCATATTCGCATCTTTTAATGTGGTTGTTGATGACATGAGGAGGTTTGCGGGATATTCTTGCGATCAAGGTATTCTAGGGTCTTTGATAAAAGTTGAGATTAAAAATCAATTCTAGTTATTGTGAAAAGCATGTTAGTGAATGAAAACGAAATCCTTAACCAATATCTCTTCTATCTTATTTGTTTGCTTATTTGTTTCTTTGCTTTTATATTTGCTTTTATTTTATTTTATTACATAAAATCAGAAAATCCACGGTGTTTTATATAGGAAACCATAACAATTTGACAACCTAGACCTCTCTGTGGGATCGATCCTTTCTTGCCCTTGCTATATTTATATTTTGAGTAGTAAGAAAGTGTAATTATATTTGTGTCGGCTGAAAACCGGTCACAAAACTTGCGAGTTCGACCGAGCAGTGCTCTAACAGTCTCCCCCTTTGTCAATTTTAGTATTATTACCTTCCTGAAAGTTCAATTGTATTGCAACTGTAGGACCAGAATATCGCGACAGCAATACTTCGCGAGATTGATAAACGACTGCGTCGCGAAGGAGCCGCATGAAAGAAAATAAATGACGTAATAGATGACAACAGTCAGAACATGAGGAAAGCGTGAAGACTCGGCGAGATTTAGGAGTGCCGCGAGGACAAGCAGTTATACATTCGCGAGGACTCGCGGGTCATTTCCGAAAATAAAGGACAGCTTAGCTGTCATCCACTATGCAATACCCTATATAAAGGGTCGAGTTAGTCTGTTGTGAGGGAGATCTTTTCGAATTGTTAAGCAAGTCATTAGGAGAGAGAAACAGAGAGTAATTGTAATTACTTTGGCTTTGTTCTAATTGTATTTGTAAACATTTCAAGAAAAATAATCAATCAAGTACAAAGTTCATCACATTTCAGAGAGTTAATTACAGTGAATCTAGTGAGGGGTGTATTGTAGGATTTCCTGCAATTACATATATACAGGGAGAATTTGGAGTAAGAAAAGAGAAATTTGATGCAATTTTTAACAAGTTTACCAAAAGAAAGGAATGGCTAGAAAGAGAAATGTATCAGAAGGACCAATAATCGTGAGAAGAAGCGGGAGACTTGCCGGTGAAAGGAGAAATGAACGGGGAGAATCATCAAGGATGAACATAAGAAATGATGAAGAAAATCAAATTCAATCGCCAATTCAACCGATTGCAAACACAACTACAGATTATGATAGAGTAAGTGTACATACATGGAGATCGAGATTCTATGGAGGAAAGAGAGGAAGAGCAACAACGAGACAAATAATGGACGAGAAGATGGAAATCGAGAAGAGATGGGAGAAACAATTCGTGGAAATGAAGAAGTCGCAAAGATTAGAAACATTGAGACAAACAATGTATGAGGAAAGGCGGTTAGAAGCAAGAGGAACGTGCAAATTTAACAAGGCAAAATCATGAGTTGAGGATGGAAAATCTGAGATTGCAAAATAGAAGATCGAGAAGTAGTGTGAGATCCAGGATCAAAATCGGTCGGAGAAGATAGGAGGAGAGCATTACCGTAGAAACTATTAATGAAGAAAATTTGGAAAGAGAACCAAATCTTGGTGAAGGATGTCGCGAGAGAAGAGAAATAGAAGGAGATCGTTACGTTCCACGACCTGAGACTGTACAAAATGGCCAAAATAATGGAAATCAAGGAGATAGGCAACCTCAAGAGCAGAATAACCCGACTGATGAAGAAAATCGGATATAAGGAAGAAGAATATTGCATGGGAGAGAGGCGCGAAGGAAACAGAAGGAGATCGAAGATGACATTGAAAAACACTATGTTGAGCAAGCACGTTTAGCCCGCTGCGAAAGGGAAAGATTGAGAGCGAAGTAGAAAGAACGTGAATTTGAAGAGGCGATTCGGCGGAGAATAATCATGACAACCGAGAAAGAAGACGCGAGCAAAATCGCAATAGGGAAAATATTAATGAAGAATATGAAAGAGTGCGGGAGAGAGTTGATAGACAACCAAGAAGAGAAATTAATAGGTATAATGGTGTACAGATTCGCGAAAAGATGAGGGAGAAAGCCCTTGAGAGAAAGGAGAGAAGAAAGTAATGAGCCAGAAAATATGAGTAGAAATGAGCGCAGAAGGAGAGAAGTTGAATTAAAAAGACCAATAGATTCAAATTCTGAGGCAAATGAGCAAATCTTAAGAGAATTGGCAGAAATGAGAGGAATATTGAACAATAGAAGAGAAGGAGGAAGAAGACAGGTTAGATGAAGCCATCGCAGAGCCGCGAAGAATCCCTTTACATTAGAGGTGCAGTTAGGAGGAATACCCCCAAAATGTAACTTGCCAGCACTAACCAGCATTTTCGATGGGTCAACTTGTGCAATACAACACATCAAGGCATATGTAAGATGCATGTTACAATGGGAGAATCACGATGCCATATTATGTAAATACTTTGCATCAAGTTATGGAGAAGCGTTGAAGTGGTTTGAGGGTTTACCAAGAAATACTATCACATCATTTAACCATTTGCAAGCTATATTTTTAGGGGCATATATAAGTAACAACTCCTCGCGACCAGGTATTGAAGATGTATTCGGATTGAAACAAAGAGTTGGTGAAAGTTTGAGACATCTAAGCGTCGCCGATGGAAGACAATGTGCAGCGAGATGGCCGGAAGGGTAGATGAAAGATATCTCATACTGTTATTTATAAATGCTATGTTCGCGACCAATCTATTGTATGTTCAGGTTTTTAGAGTCAAAAATACGATTACAATGACTGAATTACGAGAACTCCAGGAAGAATATATTGCTTTAGAAGAAAGACAGAACGAGATGGAATCTTACCCAGTGGCGAACACAAATTCTAGCATCGCGAATGGAAGTTTATTACCTCAACTTGTACACACAGTAGCGAGCACATCGCAAGGTCAACAAGAAAGAAAAGCAGTTGATATAGAACCAAAGTTAGTAGCTATGGGAAGTTGAGATCAAGAGGAGTTTGAGAAAGAAAGGAACTACTACAATCGTGGTGGGAATAATAAGATCCAAAGGCTCGATCATCCGCAGGAGACTTATGGAGGTCGAAGGCAGAATAATAACTATCATGGAGGGCATCGAAGTCACAGAGTAGTATGGGAGGAAATTAAGATGCCGCCATTGAATGCTAGTGTGGAAAAGATATGGGAAGCAATACTTTTGATGGAAAATATACCTGCACCATGGAACGCGGGAAGTGAACCACCACCTGGAGATAGAAGCCACGATTTCTGTTCTTACCACCGTTTTCACGGGCACCTAACAAATGACTGCAGAAACATTAAGAGAATTATCCTGCGAATGATTGACCAAGGGAAGCTGAATCACTTTTTAAAAGAAGAAGAGAAAACTCAACATTTACCGCCACCACCAAAGAAAAGGAAAAGGAACATTTGTTATAGAAGTTGGGGCAAAGACTAAAAATTTGTTTTAGAGAGCTGCGAAGAGAGAATGGCAAAAAGGAAAGGTTGGAGGAAGAATGTAAAGGATGAGTAAAGAAACGAAAGGCTAATGGTGGACACTATAGAAACAAAGGAAGAAGAGATGCTACGAAGTGAGTGCACAAAAACAATTGAATATCATGATGAAAAGGAGACATTGAAAGGTTTGACTGACACAGAGGCAGAAGGAAGTAGGAGTAAAAGGTGTAAAAAAATGAATAATTGTGAGAAAAGATAACACTTTAGTGATGAAAATATGATACGGATGAGAAGCAAAGATGGTGATTGCAGAAAAGCAGTGCGAGAATCTCGCCATGAAGAATGTATACAAATCTATTGAATGATTGAAATGAGATTGGGCGATAGCTTCGCAGACAAATTAACAAAAGACAAAAATGAATGATTGAATATATTGATAAAATGAATGAGTGAGTGAATGGGACGAACCTTTATGGCGTACACCCTAGTTCGCGAATGATATTTCGTAAGAGGCAAATGTAAGACCTAAAGTGCGTCATATAAGGGGTATCTCTTGACATGACCCGGGGGAAGGTTACACCGCTCCTGAAGCCTGGGTCATGGAGATTTGGGGCCCATGAAAGCCTATCCGGAAGAGATACCTTGGATTCCCAACTATATATATAAGGTTATACCCTGGTTGGGCGACCGAGGGTCTCTTCCAAGGAGTCGGTGTATGACCAAGGCGCGAGGTACACGGTTGAGTCAAGAGTGCGGGAGCATGGAACTTCCTTACCACTCTTGACAAGTCTTGGCACATGCTGCACTCGGCCCGAAGAAAACTCCACTTAGGGTGCAGTCTCGTAACCATAAGCCATATAGGTATAAGGGATAAGAGGCTGCGAAAACAACTGCTTGCTGTTAAGACCGGATGGGAGGAGCTAGTCTTGTATGGCCGATGTACGCCTCCTTGAAGGGGCAACCAGGGAGATGATAAGGGCGACACCCTTCATTAGGGAGAGTGTCAAAACAGACGCAAATGTCATGAGGCTTTATTTTCGCAAGAAGATATAGGCTTGTCATATTTGTGCAATGATCCTGCAGAGGCAATAATACTAACGCGAGGTTAAGACGAGATCAATGGGTTTTTACATGAAAGTGTAAGAACGTCCTGCGATTTCGTCGCCAAGACGACAATGTCACGGGAGTTTATGGTCGCAAGAACATTTAAACCTGTCATATTGTCGCAAATATAATGTCCTGCAGAGGCAAAAATACTTAAGAAATGATAAGACAAGGTCAATGGGTCATTACATGAAAATGTAAAGACGTCCTGCGACCTTGTCGCAATGAGGGGTGGCAAAGTAAGACCTTTACTTAGGAAGGCGAAATAAGACCACACAAATATTGATAAGGCAAGATCAATAGATTTCTTAATCCATGAAGATATCTTGCGATCTTGTCGCGGCGAGAAAAGGCAAAAAAAAAAAACAAAAAAAAAAATAATTATATATATATATCTCGCAAGAGTGATTAACTCGCAAGGATTGATTATATCTTATGAACAGAGGCAGGCAAATGTGAAGTTATAATTACAAGGAGGGATGTTTGATTGATATATCCGAACAAGGGAAGCAAAGATTGAATTTATATTCAGTAATCAAAGAAATTTATAATGAGGAGTTACAGAAATGGAAGATTAGCAAAGATATATATATACAGATACTACAAGAAATGAAAGAAGAAAAAGAAATTATTTCTTTGTTGATTCTTCTTCTCCATTTGATTCTTTGGTTCCATCACTCTCGTCGCCAGATTCTTCTTCTTCATTAGCTTCACTATCAGAAACATCTGAGACAGGCAAGTTCTCGGGAACTTCTTCAGCAAGAAAAGGATATGAATGAAGAGGGATGTTGTGATCTTTACAAACTATTTCCATAGCTTGGTTGCGAAAACGAACAGCATCATTATTAAAATTCGCCACTGTAGTTTGGAATTATTGCTTCAATTTAGAATATCTATTCTCGCGAAGAGAGAGGTCCTTTGCAAGTTGTTCTTTTTCGGTTTCAAGCTCCCTAATTCTTGTTTGAAATCTCTTCTCAGATTCTGAAAATATGAGGAAATGAATTAGTAATAATAATACAAAAAGAGAAAGAGCAGAAAAAATAAAGAAGAATAATAAACAACCTTCTCTTTCAAAGATCATATCCTTGATCAAGGTAGTTTGCTCGGCAAGAAGACTAACATTGACACCTAAGTTATTTCTAGCATTATCTAGAACCTTCGCAGCCCAAGCAAACTCATCATCATTATTTATGACAAAAAGTGAGCGAATTTGGTCTTCTCGTTCGCTAAGTATGGTATTCTGACGAAGGAGTTCATCTCGTTCAATTTGCACATCAAGAAGAGATTTTTGAAATTTTGCTAATGCCTGTGCACCTAACGTTAGTAATGCGATCTTTTTCATCAATGAGATCACTAATTTTTTTCCCTGAAGTTTTGGCCTTCTTCTTGGAATCAAGGTACATTTGTTTAAATTAGTTGGCTGCACTTAAACTAGATCTGTGCTCAATTTCTAAGAGGCGATATTTGGTTTGGAGTTCATTTAATGAAAGGGAATTAACTTTGTTCGATGAACTACTTAAAGAGTTGTTGAGATGAGCGAGAAGAACGTCATTATCCATAGGTTCGGGAAATGAATGGAGAAGAATGGCTTCATCAGAGAGATTATATATGTCTACGAAAATAGTAAGTCAGGCAAAGAAAAGCAAATGATAAAATAAAAAGACTTGAGGAGTAAGACTTTTTTACCATAAAGTTGTTGATTTGCGTTTTGAAGAGTAGATACTCTATCCTTTTGAGAAGTAAGCTCAGTTTCAACTTGTTTGATTCTTTCATCCTTCTTGCGAGATGTCGTAGCTTCAATCTCTAGTTCTCGGATTTTCTCTTTAAGTTGCGAATTCTTCTTTTCAAGAGTGTCGCGTCTTCTCTCAAGATCAGAGGCAACAACAAAAGAAGCTCTCCCAGACTATAAAGAAAAACATAGGAAAGATTAAGATAGAGTTTATAATTGAAATCGCAAAGGATTAAAAGGATACAAACATACCAAAGCATTAAGAGCGTTTAAGAAACTAGAAGTCACTGTTCGGGAAACCCCGCGAAATGACTCATTATCCTCCAACAGTGGAGCATCACAAATCTTAGCGAGATCTTTGCAAGTAGCAGTTAAACGATCATCTCCCATTCCTTGAAGGGAGTCTGAGAAGATGCTAGACAATTGTTTCATTGGAGACTCAGTTGGTTGGTTCTTCTTTACGAGAGAGATGCTCAAATCATTATCATCATCTGATGGAATTTTAGAATTTGAGTTAGAAGAAGGTCGGGTTTTTCGTCTTTTAGAAGAGGGACCAGAAGATTTGTCTTTGCGAGGAATGGCCTTATTCTTGCCTTTAACATTCGCAGCTTCAAGCTCTTCAACTTCAACCTTCAAACACGAATAAAGATAAGAAACAGAGGCAACAATATTGTTTGAAATAATAAAAGAAAATGTTTCTTACTTCATCCGTGATTGATCGGAGTATCGCCAGAGTACTCGACTTTGGATTTACTTCATAACTCTTCTTTAGTCTATCAATCTATAAATTTTGCAAGATCAGTAAACATAAGAGGAAGGGAATAATGCAAAACCAAAGCTTGAAAAGAGAAATATACCTCTGTTGCCTTCTCGGGCCAGTTAAATTCCCAGGGATGATAGTCTGCGAGATGTGCAGGCAAAGTATGCGAACCCGCAATATAAGGTCCTTCCAAAAGTAAAGGAATAACCCACCACCTCTCATCTTTTGATTGGCGAGGGGTTGTATTATTACCTGAGTGCCAATCAATGTCTTGCATAAGCGTTTGTCTTCGGGAACATTTTCCGGCCTTCTTCAATCGGGCACCCCAAACGAGTTTTATCGTTTCTCATATTTATTACTTTATAGTTGGCAAAAAAGTTCTCTACAGTATATTTTTCAGAGATTATTTCTAAGTTTGCGAACTTAGGGTCTCTGACATTATCAGGGTATAAAGATCCTTTACCAGCTCCACGGTTAGCAAATTCGAGCATGAGACGGATGCAGTCGCCACTTAATTGATAAACAGCTCGCGAGAACTTCTCATGAGCAAGAATTTCATAAAATAATGAAGTCTCAGGGTTATATAGAGGGATGGGAAGTCCTGCGAGGAGTTGACCTAGTGAGATTATAATTCTCTTATCATCAAATTGATGATCAGAAAATAGTTTTGCAGAAAGAATAGATGAATAATCATGATCAGGAAGGGTTGATAAAGTGAAACCCTTTTCCTTTAACTTCTGTTGAACATCATTAAAATGCGGTGTGTAAGTACGACCTAATGAAACCATTATCAGAATATGGGAATGAAGAGAGAAATTTAAAATTGAAGAAGAAAGATTTACAGTAGCAGGAGAGTAAGTTACGGAGAAGGAAGTTGAAGGAAAATTGCAGAGAGAAATAAAAGAGAAGAAGTGAAAGATGAGAAAACTATATATAGAGAGAAAGATTTTTGGGAAAATAAATGCATTTAATGCGAGATGGGACGTGAATGGTCAGAAATAAGCGGTTGAATAAAACGTGTCAAGAAAGGAATGGAAGAAAAGACATCTGTAATAAATTCTGTGTAAAAATTACGGAGTTAAAATAGATAAGGATGAACTATCGCGATATTTCAAGATATCAATTCTCATGATACTCTCTACTTCGCAGAGAACACATGAGAAGAGGCAAGATGTAGGACCAGAATATCGCGACAAAGAATATTTCGCGAGATTGATAAACGCATCGTCGCGAAGGAGCCGCATGAAAGAAAATAAATGACGTAATAGATGACAACAGTCAGAACATGAGGAAAGCGTGAAGACTTGGCGAGATTTAGGAGTGCCGCGAGGACAAGCAGTTATACATTCGCGAGGACTCGCGGGTCATTTCCGAAAATAAAGGACAGCTTAGCTGTCATCCACTATGCAATACCCTATATAAAGGGTCGAGTTAGTCTGTTGTGAGGGAGATCTTTTTCGAATTGTTAAGCAAGTCATTAGGAGAGAGAAACAGGGAGTAATTGTAATTACTTTGGCTTTGTTCTAATTGTATTTGTAAACATTTCAAGAAAAATAATCAATCAAGTACAAAGTTCATCACATTTCAGAGAGTTAATTACAGTGAATCTAGTGAGGGGTGTATTGTAGGATTTCCTGCAATTACAGCAACTTCGAAGTAATACTACGGTGATATATTATTCCTTCTTAGTCAATACTTATGTCTTTTGCATAACAGGTAAAACCCATAGATATATCCAAGATCAATCTAGTTGAAAACTCAGGGGTATCAAAATACAACACCAACTTTTCGTTCGGCAACCAGTATGGACAAAATATTAGTACAATTCCAAGTTGACCAACTTAATGAACCTTGAATAAAATTGCATGCAAAAATTTATATCTCTTGCATGAAGAATTTATACCAATATGCCTCTAAAAGATAATCCTATTTGATTTCCGTTTAGATCGTGATATCTAGGTGAAAAAATATGTTTTGAATAGGCAAAGTCTAGAAAAACTTCAAAATCCGGTACTTATGACTCCCGAAGAGCAGCCTAGATTGTTTTTCACCTCACAAGAACAATCTTAGACGAGTTCAACTAAGAATGTTTATCAGATATTTATCTTGGGAATCACAATTTTTGAGACAAGAGAACTTTGTGATTACTATGTATCTAGCCTGAAATAGATTACAGAAATCTCGATAACAGGAAAACAAGATCAGGATACACGAACTATCAAGGTAAAAGATAGTCAGACCTGGGTTCACGAATCTCTAAGTGGAGTCTTTAATCTAAGTGGAGTCTTTAGGTTTCTCAGAGAAAACCTAGGTTAACACATGATGACTCTAGCATACATATAAAACACATGAAAGTGTCAGGGATTGAATTTCCTAGTTGTTTGAGTTTCTCTATTTAAAGACTTTCAAGATCGAAGGTCACATAATATCTAGGCTAAGGTAGATTGGGAATCAAGCAAACACTTTCTCAATTTGGACGAAACACTGGTTAAGGTTTCAAGTAAGCATATGAGAAATTCGACTTGAAATCGCATAGTAGAATATATATTATGGTCGGTCGTAACCGAACCGTGTATAATGATAGTTCATGACCGGTTAGCCGTATTCAACCATAAGCTTATCATGATTATTTCAACTCTTTAGATTTTAATCTTGATACACAATCATAAGTGATCAAGTATGTCTTAGAGAGTTAATTAGATACCAAACATATTGTAGAAAATAGTTTGAATGCATCTGAAAATATTCGACAATGATGGTGTGGATACCGGGTATGTGTGCCAACCCAATTTGTGAACTCGGACTACCAAGGTATGCCTAGCGGGTACGTGTATCTCATAGATGTTTCTGAACTCGTGCAATTTAGTATGCATACCATAAAAGGCCAGTTCACAAACAAATGATTTACGTATGCATACGGGGTATGTGTACCCAAAGTCGTCGAACCATAGAGCTACCTCAGTACGCATGGGTACGCATACCACTGACCTGGAACCAATACAGTTGATTCAGTATGCGTGCTAGGTATGTCATCGTCTTGTATCTAGATTTTCAATACTTATATCTCTCTTCTTTTATCAATTCGAAACATTCCCAAATGACATCAATGACGAATATCGTTGCTCGGGATATTCTCGAATGATCAATCTTAAATCATTAATTAGTTCATAAACAATAAATTGTTCATAACTAAATTCATCAAGTATATGAATGACTATTGCTTTGAATCATGTTTCGAGATACTCAAGTAGACAAGCTTGACTCAAAACTTCTTCTATGCAATGTTTAAAGTCCACATATTCATACAACTTTGTCTCATAAAGATTGTGATAGGTGTCGTAAAACACCTAATTTTATATCTAGTATTTATGCTTTCTTTGCGAGTTTTCTTGTAAATTATGTATCTTATGTTTACTTTTGAGTTTATCAGGTGCAATGGAGGCATTATGAGCAAAAGAAAGAGAAATCAATCACTTTGAGCAAGGAGCAAAACTGTCACTTCATAGGCAAGTGTTATTTGGAGCCCAGCCAAGGATAAGGGGCAACCTGCTGACAGATTCACTAAAGGCAGATAATGTTCTTTTCTAAGGGGTGCCACCAACTTGTGTATAACCAAGAAACGAAGTTCAGGTCGAGACCAATTTCAATTTCTTCTCAATTTCTTTTCCACGAACAAGACAAGACAGCTGCTCCAGGAGTTCACCGTCGTTCAGCCAAGGGTTTGACGAGTGTTATCCATAAGTCCGTGGACTGTCTTGATGGCTTAAGAACATGATTTACAATCTGAGAAGGATTCAGAGCTTTCATTTGAATGGTTAAAGCTACCCCAGAATACAGGGACAAAGTTGATGTTTCTGCCATCAATTTTGTGAGTATGTATGATGAGTTTGGGCAAGAATTTGAGTACAAGAAGGATCAAGAACATTGGGTTCAAGCTGGATTTGCATTTGGCAGATAAAGTGGCCAAGTTTATGGTTGATTTGGGCAAGATTCTGACTGGGAAGTTACACACGAACACAGAAGAAACCCAAGCTGTTGCCATTGTTTTTGAATATATGGTGGGTGATTGAGAACGAAATTTGAGTTACTAAATGAATGGATGAATGGGTTTTGTATGAATTTGAATGCTAAAGGGAAGGAGATGTGCACATTATCATCAACGATAATCTTAAACCCGTGTTATCAGTTTCTTGCACACCAGTTGCTTGTAGAAATTCCTGAACGAGCAGCTCTTGACTGCAAGTTTAACCTCATGCTGCCATGATTGATGTGGTTGTTTGTCATGGGTTCTGAGAGATTTTAGAAGTTAAGAAGGACACATATCATGGTGGTGATGAATGGAGCTGTTGGTTGATGCCATTGTCGAAGCTCGTGTTTTAATAATGGAGATGGAGACCCTCAAGAAGGAGCTGCAGTCACTGCGAATGATGAGCTTGAGCTGGAGATTTTCAAGGGTGTGATGATGTTGTTTTACAGCTGAATTTGGAGTTTGAATAATGAGTTGCAGTTACATGAGTTTGAGAGCTGGTAGGAATTGCAGGTGTTATTGAGCTCATCTGAAGCTAGACAAGATGGTGGTGAACTGGAAGGGTACAATCAGGCAAGGTTGATGGAATGACAAATGGGGGTTGTGAGAAGATTAGGCTGCTATTGGAGTTCGTCTGAGATTAAGAAGAGATAGTGAGTTCTGCTGGTGGTTCTGGTGATGAGAAGAGCTAGTAGTATGGACGGCAATGGATTGGCAGTTGCAAGTGTAGCAGCTGGGAATGATATTACAGGGAAATGGAATGCAGGTGTGGAGCCAAAGGATGTGGCGTTGTCGCATGTAAGAATGGAATGATGTTGTTGCAGGTGGAGGTTAGCTCTGCTGAAAGTTGTAATGCAGTCGTGCTGTGGTGCTTTTGTTGGTTCAGGCTGGAATTAGAATTGTGGAAGGTGCAGTTAGGATAGATGGCAGATTAATTGGCAGTGGTGTTTTGGTTTCAAACTGTGTGAGATGAGAAGGATATGTGTTGGCTCAAGAGTCTGCGGGGCTGAGATAGTAGATCTACGTGAAATGGGTGCGAGACAGTGGTGTAGAGCAAAGAATAGTGGCGTAGTGGCGAGAATCGATTCTGTTTGCAATTGCAATTGCAGATGAACAGGTGGCTTGAATTATTGAGATGATGATGCAGTTTGAATGAGTAATGGTGGTGGATGAATGTGCTGCTCAGATGGCAGGAGAACAAGAAAATGAGCTTGTACCAGTAGCTGAGAAAGAAAGTAATGGATGTGAGCAGTAGGTTGCTGATGATGAATCCAGAAGCTGAGAAGAACAGATTACAAGAAAGAAGAGAATAACTGAAATGTTGCGGCTTGTGCTGGTGAATTGCAAGTGATGGTGCTCAAGTTATGGTGATGGCTAAGTTATTGCAGCTGCAATTCAGGTGAAGCGGAGGGCTAGGAATGAACTGAGCTGAAGTGGTGAATGGATTACATGGAGCAGGTGATGTTGATTTCAAGTCTGGGGTTGTTATTGCAGCAGCTTTATTTGCAAGAGGGTTGTGAATTGCAATACAGGGAAGCTATAGGATTGAAGAGCTGCAACTGGTGGTGAGTGGAGGAATCTGATACTTCCAGGGATTAGGTGATAGGGGTTGAACTGGCAGTGAGATATTTTGAATGATTGTGTACCTGCAATTGGAGATGCTGCTGTTATGGGTTAAAGATGTGGTGACAGGCCGTGATGTTGCAGCTGCGAAATGAGAAGATGAATCACAGATTTGAGGTTGTGCTGCATGTATGGAAAGACAAAATAGCTACCTATGTTGTAGTTTATGAAGTTTCGGAGAAGCGGCAAGCTGAACCGCAGTGTGTAAGTGAGCTGTAAGTAGTTGATAAGATAATTGCAGTTAACAAAGATTGTATTGCTGCACAGGTAGTTGAGATGGTCGAGACTGCAACAGGAAGAAATGGAAGAGCTTGCAATAAAGGCCTGAGATTGTCCTGGATCGGTTGAACAGAGGTAACTCGGCTAGAATCGGAGTACAGTGAGTTGACTCGCAGATTCAGTAGCCAACTCAGATGGACTTGGGCTTGTTGGGCTTGACTTATGGGACTGAGTTTGGCAGACGGGTGTGAGTGGGTGACCTATTTTTGGGAAGTGGAGAAATACAAGCAAGTATAAAAAGGGTCTTCCATTCTTTTAGGGGGATCTTTGGCCTCTACTTTTGGTTCTAGGGTTTCACATGATAGATTCTTCTAAACTCTTTGTGATGATTTCCAAAAACCCAAGTAGTTGATTTATTTTTATTGGTTAAAGATGTAGTTGGATTTTGAAACCAAGTTATGATTTTTATGAATTAGTTTTCTCTCAATATTATCGTTTAATTTCTACGGGTTATAATAATTGCATGATTGATGTATTGCAATATGATTGAATGTTTGTTTAGTTAAGTCTAGAATTAATTGAACTCACATCCATATCTATAGCTAATTTAGGGTTCATCATCGAGCGATAACCTTGAATACGAGTAGCATGATATGATTATGGTTTATAGTGATACATCCTTGTAGTCATATGTAGAAATTGACCTTTGTTCGAATTGTTTGCGCAATGTATTTCAATTGCATTGATTAGCCTATTTCTGAAACTTAATGCTCTTAGGAATTGAACTTAATTAGCGCAAGGCGTTAGGTTATTCTTTAGGTAGAATTCACATGCGCAGCTCTAATGTGTGTGTTGATGACTTAGGAAATTTACGGAGTATTCTTGCAATAAGATATTCTAGGGCTTTTGATGATAGCGAGATTAAATACGAATTCTATTCATACATTCAAAAACTTGTTTACAATTGAAGATGAAACCTTTATCCAATATTTCACATTCTTGATTTGCGTGTTTACTTTTTATTGTTTTGCTTTTATTTTATTTTCGTTTATAAAAATCAGAAAACCCTCCGTGTTACTTATAGGAAACCGAAACAACTTGACAACCTAAGACCTCTCTGTGGGAACGATCCTTTCTTGCCCTTGCTATATTATATAATTTGAGTAGTGAGAAAGTAATTTATTTTTGACGCATACGACAGCGATCAAATTTTGGCGCCGCTGCCGGGGAGGCAGCGGTTGTCACTTGTTTTTGGTTTCTTATTTTTGTTTTTAGTTTTGTTTTACTTTTTTTTATTCTTTGGTTCTTAACCGATTTTGAGAATCTCGTTTCAGGTACCAATTTCTATGGACGGAGCATATTGGAGCAATCAATATGGATTTCAACCTCAACAATATGACAACTATCACCCTTACGGGGAGTACAATCAAAACCAATCCTTTGGTTATGGTCAATATTCCACGTACCCTTTGAGTTATTCTCATACATACCAACCTTTTTACGGTGGGTATGTAAGTGAGAAACCACAAAGAGGGGATGATACTTGTGCTCTTATTAATATTTCTTCTAGTTTGGTAGATGAAATGCAACAATTTATGGACAGCATGGAGTCAGTTCGTAGACAACCAAGCATGGAACCAGTTTCATCGACCGAATGTGCTCATAGTATGTTTGGCCCAATTTTTGATCGTAGTTATGATCATTCACCCATTCAAGGGGAAGATAATTGGCCTAACAATACTAAAGTAAGTAATTCTAATTTTGCCTTGTCGAATGAGCTTTACAAACAAATGGAACACTATATCCAGAATTTGGATGGATCACTCCAAGAGCTTCAAAGAGGTGTTTCCGACATAAGAAAGGGCATTAATGAATACAAAGAGGAAATGAATAATTATGTTGAAAAAGGCAAACCTTTGGGGACTTTCGTTGATAATTGTGTAGTGAACTAAAATCTTGATCTTAATAATGATCATTCACCTATTCAAAAGGATGAGTTAGAGATTAGGAACACTAAATTCAGCGACGAACAAGATTATGTTAACTATGATAGTGATGATTATTATGAAAATACATCGCTTGAACCAATTTATGGTGACATCCCCGAGGAGTGTATAATGGAGTCTTTTTGCGATCAAGGTAAAGTTGAAAAGGAATATGATGACACTAGTGTAGCTTACTCGAGCATTAATCTTTATAAAGATCAAGAACCTATTCAAAAGGTAGAGCTTGAGGAAGATGAAATGAGTGTTCTAAAAAAGTTCCTTATGGTGAGACTTGAATCCGCAGTGGAGTATGTGTCTTACAACAAAGAGGAGTATGTTGAGAATGAGACCGGTTTGACCAATATTGTGGAAGACCCAATTGAGCTTGCAAATGATTGTAATGATGATGTTTATGTCGAACCTTTGGTTAAGGCAGAAACGGACGAAGAATGGTTGCAAGGTTTGATAGAGGACCATGATATAAAAGAGGTGAGTAATTCACTTGAGTTTTTCAAGGATGAAGAGGATTCTGTAATACAAGAGATTGTGCAAGGTTTGTCTAACCCTTTGCCTATTGTTTCTTCTCCATTACCTCTTATTGGTTTGAATGTATGTGCTTCAAAAATATTTTTGAATGACTTTGTTTCTCGATTTCCGCCATTAGAGACACTTGATTCTCAAACTATGCAGGTTTTGGAACAAGAAACCGTGGAAGTACCCGACTTCTATATTCTTTATACACTTCCAAGTGTGGAAAAAATAAGTGTGGGGGGAACTTTTATCGGTTCATAGCTTCATTTCTGTTTTATATTACTAATATTTGTGTGAAGCTAGTGTTTGCAAAACAGGTTCTATGGAAGGATCCCCAACTTTTCCGATTGTTAGTATATGGGGAATGAATCTTGCAAGGATATAGTCGGGCTGACGACTTTAAACCAAGCGCTACATGGGAGGCAACCCATAGGTTTTGTATCTCTTACCCTTTATTTTTCTTGTCTTGTATTACTTTTTCTTGTTGCATATCATGTAGTATTTCCCACCTTGACTTTCTTTGGACGATTAAATTTACATTGAGGACAATGTAAAGTTTAAGTGTGGGGGAGTGGTTAAGTATTTGCATTGTACATTTTTCAAATTTTTCAACTTTTGTGTAAATTAGTGAATAAAAAACTCCAACTTGTAGTTAGTTTAGAGTCACATAGTATACATATCGCTAAGATTACATCGAGATTCTCATAAGAGTGACTGAACTTAGAGATGACAGAGAACATGATCGGGTTTCTTACTTGTATGAGAGTTAAAGTTGGATTTAACCATGCCAGTGGCAAATACGATGCAGACTGAATTCGGTATTAGAGTAGTGATCCCCTATAGTGGAGACTACCCATGTTACATCATGTGAGGCACCGACCTTCAATTCTTTGTACCTGTCTAAATATGTGCTTTTAGAGTGTGTGTCACCGTACGTAAATTCCGGGCAGAATGGTGAGCTGCCCAACCTCCCACCAATAGAAGCACTATTTTGATATCTTGAGTGATATTTTTATCAACCATGATGGTGACATCGAATTGCTAACTTACATACCACTTGTAATCTTGTTCGCAGTTAGCACCATCCACCTTATCTCTCTCTATACCAACAGGTCCATAGAAACACCATCATCATCAACAAGAGGAGCATCACAAATTCAAAGGAAAGTTGAAAACGTTCAAGGTTTACAAGCAACATCACAGAAATGAGCAGATTTCAAATTCAAGTAAAGCAACAAGATAAGGAGCATAATTTTTATAAGTTGAAGACTTATATACAAAAGCGAAGATTATCAAGATGAGAGTTCAAGAAGTTTTTAATATCGAGACATACAAGTTGTGAAGAATCAAGCGGTAAAGTACTTACACCATGGCCATTTGTACTTATTTTATTTTTATTTTCAGTTTGTATTTCTCTTGTCTCAATTAAAATAAAAAAAAATGAAAAAAAAAATGAAAAAAAAATTGAAAAAAAAAATGAAAAAAAATTGAAAAAAAAAAGAGACAAGAGAAAATTTTGTTAGGTTCATTATTAGTTTTATTATTTTGTTTTGTGTCCATTTTGTATTTGTTTTAGTTTTCTTGTCTCATAAAAAAGAAGAAAAAAAAATAAAGAAATAAAAGAGACAAGAAAAATTCTTTGTATTATATTTTGGTTCGTTTTTAGTTTTGTATTCTTTCAATAAAGCCAATGGAAAGAAGGAATATCTGTAATGAAGTTTCAAGCAATATGGAATTTGAGGAAAAGAGTTATATTGTCAAGATTCTACGAAGTTCAAGAGTTATCATCAAGAGTTGAAGACCGAAGACGAAGATGAAGACACCGATTGAAGACCAGAGACGTTTCTATGGATGTTGTGAGAGTGGTGCTAGATGCACGCCTAACAGATAACGAGGTAAGTAAGTATATTCCCACCTTCGTTAAGTGGTTGATTTCCTTTCTTAGCATTCGTCAGAAAAATGGGTTTTCAAAAAATTATGAAAGATGTGGGTTTTCAAAACAATTCGGAGGGTTTTGCCTTCCTACCATTCAACGTGTCGCAGGATTATCTCTTCACTCCTACCTGGACACATGTGTGACCCATAAAAAGCTATTTATTATTGAGAGCAACTTCATAAAACCCTTTCTTGTGAGGCGAGTCGAGACTTTCGATCACTCCGAACCCGAATTTCTTTCGATAAGGGATGGTTATTTCTCTCTCAACTTTTAAGGATGAGATTGTGTTCATTTATGTGTCTAACTTCTTATGACTAGTGTGCAGAATTTCTATGTCTTCTTAGCGCGTTGGATGCTATCATTTCGGAGAACTAGTAAGTTGGAAAAGTAGGTTTTGTGGGTATATCTCTCGGTAAACCCTCACGAGACTATAACTCGTCCACTAGGGACACCTAGAGGTTTAAAGGCTTGTTATTTATGCTAAAAGTAACCGTAGCCTCGACGACATGGAGTTGTATGTATACTTTAGAATAAGTATTGTTTAATTTGCTCGAGGACAAGCAAAGTCTAAGTGTGGGGGAATCTGATAGGTGTCGTAAAACACCTAATTTTATATTTAGTATTTATGCTTTCTTTGCGAGTTTTCTTGTAAATTATGTATCTTATGTTTACTTTTGAGTTTATCAGGTGCAATGGAGTCATTATGAGCAAAATAAAGAGAAATCAATCACTTTAAGCAAGGAGCGAAACTGTCACTTTATATGCAAGTGTTATTTGGAGCCCAGCCAAGGATAAGGGGCAACTCACGACAGATTCACTAAAGGCGAGACAATGTTCTTTGCTAAGGGGTGCCACCAACTTGTGTATAACCAAGAAATGAAGTTCAGGTTGAGACCAATTTCAAGTTCTTCTCAATTTATTTTCCACGAACAAGACAAGACAGCTGCTCCAGGAGTTCACCGTCGTTCAGCCAAGGGTTTGACGAGTGTTATCCATAAGTCCGTGGACTGCCTTGATGGCTTAAGAACATGATTTACAATCTGAGAAGGATTCGTAGCTTTCATTTGAATGGTTAAAGCTACCCTGGAATACGGGGACAAAGTTGATGTTTTCGCCATCAATTTCGTGAGTATGTATGATGAGTTTGGGCAAGAATTTGAGTACAAGAAGGATCAGGAACATTGGGTTCAAGCTGGATTTGTATTTGGCAGATAAAGTGGCCAAGTTTATGGTTGATTTGGGCAAGATTCTGACTGGGAAGTTACACACGAACACAGAAGAAACCCAAGCTGTTGCCATTGTTTTTGAATGTATGGTGGGTGATTGAGAACGAAATTTGAGTTACTAAATGAATGGATGAATGGGTTTTGTATGAATTTGAATGCTAAAGGGAAGGAGATGTGCACATTATCATCAACGACAAGCTTAAACATGTGCTATCAGTTTCTTGCACACCAGTTGCTTGTAGAAATTCCTGAACGAGCAGCTCTTGACTGCAAGTTTAACCTCATGCTGCCATGATTGATGTGGTTGTTTGTCATGGGTTCTGAGAGATTTTGGAAGTTAAGAGGGACACATATCATGGTGGTAATCAATGGAGCTGTTGGTTGATGCCATTGTCGAAGCTCGTGTTTTAATAATAGAGATGGAGACCCTCAACAAGGAGCTGCATAGTCGCGGCTGCGAATGATGATCTTGAGTGGAGATTTTCAAGGGTGTGATCTTTGTTATTTTACAGCTGAATTTGGAGTTTGAAGAATGAGTTGCAGTTACATGAGTTTGAGAGCTGGTAGGAATTGTAGGTGTTATTGAGCTCATCTGAAGCTGGACAAGATAGTGGTGAACTGGAAGGGTACAGTCAGGCAAGGTTGATGGAATGGAAAATGGGGGTTATGAGAAGATTAGGCTGCTATTGGAGTTCGTCGAGATTAAGAAGAGATAGTGAGTTCTCCTGGTGGTTGGTGATGAGAAGAGCTAGCAAGTATGGACGGCAATGGATTGGCGATTTGCAAGTGTAGCATTTGGGAATGATATTGGTGTGGAAATGGAATGCAGGTGTGGAGCCAAAGGATGTGGCGTTGTCGCAGGTAAGAAGGGAATGCTGCTGTTGCAGGTGGAGGTTAGCTCTGCTGAGAGTTGTAATGCAGTCGTGTGATGTGGTTTTAATTGTTGTTGTAAAGTGGTAAGAAAGATATCGTTCACTCAGACTTGTGAAGATTCAATTTTAGGTTCAAACTCAATAGAAAACTTACAAAGTTGTTATCAAGATTATAAAAAGCACCGAAACTCAGGATTCCACCATTGACCAATTAAGTGATTCAATCTAATCAATATTCATGCAATTCTTTGCGTTTGAAGTGATTCTAATTTATTGCCTCTAGTAGATTTTCGAAGTAACAATTGTATACATCAAGCATGAAACATCAAAAGTCTTAAACTAAGCATGCTCCATCAAAACGAATCACAATCATTCAATAAAAATCGATTTTCCAATATTAGTTCCATGCAAATAATCATAAAAGAAATTGCAAAAATTAATTAAAATAGAAATATACCACTCTTCATGGAACAATGGCTTCCTCCGTCGCCTCGGCTAAGGGGTTCAGCTCCTCATATCAAAAACACGCTCAAAATAATATCGCATGGCTGAATAGGTATTTTATTGAAGAAAAATCAAGTTTGTAACAGATATAATTGTTACAGAACTCACTGTTACAAAGAACCCTAATAGAGCTGTTGCAAACTAAAAATAATTGTTGGAAAATTGTTGCAAAGCTTTAGAATTTGAAACTATAGGTCACGGTTTCTGCGACTGCTATTAAGTGATGTTCTATGTTCTTCTTCAACCTCTCGCCTGTATCTCTGCAACTTGGGTTTTTTGTGCTCTACAGCTTTCCTTAGGTCCCCAAACTCTCGACTACCCTTTCTAGGAATCGAACCAACTTATATATACTCAGCAAACCCAAGAATCCCGAGTTTATATCTTTTTTTCTTCGTCTAAAAGTCTCGGCTTTTTTTCTTCGTGTAAGTCACGTAAAATTCCATTTTTTTATCTCTACTTTACGCGTTGTGCAGCTTTCCAGAACTTCCCCTCGAATCTGCAGGGAGAATATCTTCTAAGTCTATGTTCTTTCCATATTAATCACCTCTCTGTTTTCCGATAATTTACAAATATACGAACATTTGATTTCTCTTTTTAGGTTTCAACACGTCACTCTCCTTGTTTATCCATATCAAACAACTTCCAGACCAAATCCCGTGAAACTCTCCTTCAAAACTTCTCGTAAGCAAACTCACAGGAGAAGAATACTTCTTCCCAAAAATAGAACTTATCCCGGTCCCCTGTTTACGTGAAAAACCTTTCTCCATCGAACTAAAGCCCATTACAAAGCATGTTCAATCGAGACAGGTTCATTCCAGTCCAATCCAACGCTTTAATCCGACAACAACTCCTCTTAATCTCGCCTGAAATTCCCGTGAATATATTCTTCCCTGTTTGCCATGAACCGATTATCCAGCCAAATGTAGTCGATCCGAACACATGTACCAACCCTGTTTGGTCAACTTGAGTCCAGCCCAACACAAATCAGAGATTGAATCTCGTGAAAACTCTTGCCAAATTCGAACCCTAAATTATGCCTTGAACTGTGAACTTTTCCCGCCAACACTCAAAGTTCAAATGAAGAAGATGGATTCCCCCTATCCGACAGTGGAGTCCCTTTATCAATTAGGGGCGGAAACAATAATTTCTGGGGTGTAAATAGCCATGAGGTGTAAATAGCAATTAGGGTACCCCTTATCAGTGGAATACCCCTTAGTAATTGAGATGCCCCTTATCCAAACCGAGAGTCCGAATAGTAGGTGTCCTGATGCGTGTCGTAGGTGCAATCAAATTAATTCAAAATTTCCACTCAATTAAAAATAATATAATGGAAGTCAAGTTCGTTCCCACGAGGAGCAAGAGATCTTAGTTGTAAAAGTTGTCACGAAAGGGGGATGTAAAAAGCAAAAGAAAAATAAACAAAACAATTAAAATCGAAAGTTGAAAACAATAAGAGAGACAAGATCAAGGAATCCTTCTTCGTTACGAAACAATGAATCAAGTTATGTTCTTTTCTACTTGTTATTAGTCACAAATTATCACCAACCGTAGGATAGCAGGTCCGCTTAGCTATCCCCAAAATCCCTAATTTCACTGAGTAACAGGTCCGCTTAGTTACCAGATTCTATTCAAAAGAACCACCTTGAGGTCCGCTTACAAGATGTAATTCCCAGAATGCATTAAGATTTATGAATTTAGGTTTAGTACTAGTAGTTAAACTCGGTTCGCTTGGTTCACTTTCTAGCGTTGTTTCTACACACAATTGCTCCACGGAATCCCTCCGCAAGGTCTCGTGTTTGCTACTTATGTAAAGAGTCAAGAAACGATTACTTATCTCCTAACTTTCACTAGCTTTAGATCAAATTAACAAATCAATTTAGTTGGCCACCTAAACAATCTATCAATAAATCATGAATGTCTTTAAGATCACTCCTATTAGTAAAAACAAACAATAATCGTGTGAAAAACTTCAAGATAGAATTGAAACAAAAACTCAAATCATATGTTTAAAAACTAGGAATTCATCCTCAATCAATAAAATTAACTACTCATGTTAAGAGTTCACACAAAGAAGAATAAGAAAAGAAAAGTGTTGTGTGTGTAGAGATGTGTGTAGAAGTTGTAGAAAACTTCTCTATTTATAAGCTTCAATATTCTCCAATTCTTCTAAGGATTAGAATCCTTTTCCTTTTGCAATTCAATTTCCAATTCCAAGCTTTTCTCAACTCTTCCACCTTCTCTTTCCAAATTTGAGTCCAATTCTCCATCCAATTCCTAGCCCAAGTCTTCATACCCATGAGAGAAGTCCATAGAAAGTTCGGAATTTTGCTCACGGAAAACCGGGATTATGGCCGAATTTGGCCGGAAACGTCGCCGCCGGCCACCGAAAATTTCTCCGTCAAGAGAATATTCGACGAATATTCCGCGATCCTCCGTTAGGACTAACGGTCAAACTAGTCAACCGTCAGTCAACAGTTAGTCAACGGTCAAGGCAGAAAAAGGGAGTTAGCTACCGAGTCAGCAGCGAGTCAGCATTGAGTCAGCCTGGATTGTCTTACTCAGCCGAGTTGGATCAGCTCTGGATCGGTCATCGCCGAGTTGACTCGCCAGAATCAAAATCCGGCCGAGTTCTGTTTAATTACAGGACTTCCCGGCCATAATTTCAGGCCATTTTAATGTCTTCTTCCTGCACAATCCTACACATTCATCTATGGTTTCATTCTTCAGTGTGGCTTTCCTGCTATACAAGCACTTTCAGCTCATCACCATTTGAACTGAACCACTGCAACCAACACCAATGAATTCTGAACAGCCAAGCCATACCCCTGAAATCAATTCCTTTTTTTCCTCCTTGCTCTGAGTCCAGCTGAACAGCAGCCTGCCTCAACTACACAACATATTTGCTCAATCCTTGCATCTCATCTTGTCACCAATCTCAGCTGCTTCACTCTGCCTAGCCAGCCCTGTTGGCCCTGCACTGAGTTATTAACCCACTCAGTCCTCAATACACCATTCCATTGCCAGCACCAGTTCAATCTCCATAACCATTTGTAGCCTCAGCACCAGACCCCAACTCTGCCAATTTCTTCAATCCAAGTTCACAGTCCCTACAATACCAGCTTAACCCATCTGTTCTGTGCATTTCTCTGACAATTCATCTTAACCCACAGACCCATTGCTATCAACTCTCGGATTCCCTTTTCTCTAACCTTCTGCAACTCCACCATCTTCGATTCAACAGAATTCTATTTCCCTGAGCATATCAATTCAAACCCATTCACTAGCAAAACAACTCAATCCCACAAAGCCCCATGACCATGAAAATCATCAGCTCCCTCAACTCTCGAGTCTCGTCTGCCGATCAAACCCATCTCTCAACCTTTGTAAAACCTCCTTGGAACAATACCCATCGATCCATCTCAACAGCACCACCAAAATCGTTATAACTCAATACCCTCATTCCTCTTCTCGGCCTGTTCTTCATATCAGCTCCTCGTCTCTGCTCCCGATTCACCAAAGAACAAATCGAAACCCTAATTTCATCCTCTTTCATCTGTTGTTTGAAATCGCCACCATCATCTGCATCGAATCACCATCAGAACCCATTTCTCGATCTGATCCATCTTGGAATTTTCTTCTACTCGATTTCACCCTTTAACACAAATTTCATCTTCTTCTCACTGACAGCTCTCGATTTCACTCAGCAGCAGTCTGTTCTTCACCTCTTCCTTCCATTCTCGATTTTGGTCTCAGCTTTTAATACAGCCGCTGTCTATTTTCTCACTTCCAGGCGAATGAAGAAAATGAGAGAAAACCATCTCTCAATTAGTAGGGTTAAGAGTTAGGGCCGGATAGTTACACCCTCTGATATGATAAGGGGTACCCTGATGACCACCCCCCTTAGCCTTGGCTGGACTGCTACTAGTACTTCTCCCAAAAGAGTTGCCCCTTAACCATTACCCGGGCTCCGGATAGTGTTCACCCTGGAAATGACAAATTTGCCCTTTTTACTCAAATTGAGTGATTTCTTCTTCTTTTCCTCCGTGCGACTCCAAAGTAGCTATAAAACTCAAAACAAGCGTAAAATACATAATTTACAAGAAAAATAGCAAAGAAAGCATAAACTACTAGATAGTAAATTAGGTGTATTCTACACCTATCAAATTCCCCCACACTTAGACTTTGCTAGTCCTCGAGCAAATCAAACTAAAAACTCACAATTTCAAAGCGTTCAAGCGTCACAAGCATCCAAAGAGCTATGAGGACATAGAGTTTCTGCATGCTAGTAATAAGAAATTAGAAATACTAAAGAACATATTCTCGTTCTTAATTGTTGAGTGAGAAATAACCACACCATAATGAGAGAACGCGTGTTTGAGAAACGATCAATAAGCATTTCGCCTCGACTTCTGCCTCACCAAATAAGATTTTATGATAATTGCACTCTAAAAGACGGCTTTTTATGGTTCTCACATGTGTGCAGGTAGGAATGAAGAGAAAATTCCTGCGACACGTTGAATGGTGGGAAGGACAACTTCCGAAATATTTTTAAAAACCCACATCTTTTAATATTTTGAAAAACCATTTTTCTGACGATCTCTAAGAAAGGAAATCAACCATTTTTATCGAGGATGAGATTACTTACTTACCTTCACATCCGATCGCCAATTATGATAACACCACTCTCACGGCATCCAATAGAAACGTCTTCCGCTCCTCGTCTTGATCTTCTTAGTCTTCGGTTTCAACTATTGATGATAAACCCTTGAATTTCATAAATCCTTAACAATTCTTAACTCTTTTTACCTTAAATATCCTTGTCGCTTAAAACTTCCTTAAATATTTTCCTTCCCCACGGCTTAAACAAAACAAATATTTCTCTTGTTTTTCTTCTTTTTTTTTTTTTTTTTTTTTTTTTTTTTTTGAAAACAAGAGAAATTAAATACAAAAATAAACCATGGCCGTGGGAGAAGTATTTTACCGCTTGATTCTTCACAACTTGTATCGTCTTGAAATCATAAACTTCAAAAATTCTCACATTTTAATTTTCTTCGCTTTCATGAATAAGTCTTCATACTTGGATATAAAATTACCTCATTGTATTGTAAGTCCTCAACATATATGTGAAATCTGCTCATTTGTATGTTGCTTTACTTGAGTTTGAAATTTGCTCTTTTTCTCGTTCCATTGCTTGTAAACCTTAAACTTTTCCAACTTTCCTTGTAGATTTTGATGTTGCTCCTTGTTGATGATGAGAGTGTTTCTATGGATCCGTTGTTGTCGAGAGAGAGAATGGTGCTAACTGCAAATCGGACTACAAGAAGGAAGCTTTCATCCATGGACGTCACCCTCATGATTGACAAAATTAGCACTCAAGAGATCAAAGAGTAGTGCTTTTATTGGTGGGAGGTTGGGTAGCTCACCATTCTACCCGGAATTAACGTACGGTGACACACACTCAAAAGACGCTCTTTAGTAGATGGAAAATTTCTGGTCGGTGCCTCTCATGATATGAATACGGGTAGTCTCCACTAATGATTGATCAGCAACTCTAATAACGCATTTCTCCCTGCACCAAATTCGCATCACCGGCATGATTAAATCCATTATTTAACACTCAAACAAACAAGAAATCCGAATGTAGTTCTCTAACATTTCCAAGTTCAATTATGTCGGTCAAAATCTCTATGTAAACATACCTAGAAATATGCTAGTGACTCTAAAATCTTTAAAAATTGGAGTTTTTAAGTAAAACTTTTTTTTTTTTTATTTTTTTTTTGTAATTTTTGTTTTAAAAACATGCTTAACCACTCCCCCACACTTAAACCTTACATTGTCCTCAATGTAATTGAATCCTCCTAGTAAAATCAAGGTGGGAAATTTAACATGATATGAAACAAGAAAAAGAAATAACAAAAAAATAAAAAGCAAAAGGATAAGAAATACAAAACCTATGGGTTGCCTCCCATTAAGCGCTTGTTTTAAAGTCGACAGCCCGACTTAGCTCTTGCAAGATGCATTCCCCATATACTAACAATCTGAAAATTTGAGGATCCACCCATAATACCTGTTTTGCACACAATAACTCCATACAAATATTAGCACAAGAAAACAATAGTGATGTTATCGCTCGATAGAAATTTCCCCCACACTTATTCTCGTCCACACTCGGAAGTGTATAAAGAACATAGAATTTTGGAACTTCCATGTATTCCTCTTGGCAAACCTGCATGGTGTTAGCATCAAGTGTTTCCAATGGTGGATATCTAGAAACAAAATCATCCAAAAATACTTTCGAAGCACATACATTCAAACCAATAAGAGGTAAAGGAGAAGAATCAATAGACAAACCTTGCACAATTTCTTGTATTATAGAATCCTCGTCATCCTTAAAAAATTCAAGTGAATCACTTACCTCTTGTATATCGTGGTCCTCTATTAAACCTTGCAACCATTCTTCGTCGTTTTCTACCTTAACCAAAGTCTCGGCATCATTAAAATCATTCGCAAGTTCAATTGGGTCTTCCACAAAATCAATGAATGTGGTTTCATCCTCTAGCATCATCTCTTCAACATTCTCATCATCGGAATCGGGCCATTCACAAAAATGAATTTCATCGGTATAGATTGTAAGATCTTCATGTGCGGGTGTTACACCGTTTATAACAATAGGTAAGTCACACCCAATCTCCTCCTTTTGAATAGGTGAAGGATCGTTATTATGATCCGAGTTGGAATAACTTCCTCATTGTCGGAACATTCATACACTTCCGCGGACTCCCATCTTTCCTTAAGAAATTTTTGCCAAGCAATAAATGCATCTTCCTCAAGCTCGTCCTTTTGAATAGGTGATTGATCATTATTAAGATCAAGGCTCGAGTAATCTACACTAGCGTCATCAAAAGTCTCCAAAGGTTGGTTAATTAGTTCGTATATTTTCTCCGAATTCCTTTGAATTTCTCGATGTGATTCTTGCATCTTTTGTTGAAGATCCCCAATGTCCCCAATCATGGCCAACATCTTATCTGCAAAACTAGAGAATTTCTGATCATAAACAAAACTATCCTCCCATCCTTGTGATTGTCCACTTACATACCCGTCATAAGGTTGTTGATATGTATGAGAATATCCATAATGTTCCGTAGGAATTTGATCATAGCCAAAAGATTGGTTTTGATTGTATCCGAAGGATGGTTGGAAGTTGCCATAATGTTGAGGTTGAAAACCGTATTGATTGTTGTAATATGCTTGCTCTTGTCCACCGTACATGGAAAACCGAACCTGAAATAAGATTCAAAAACCAAGTTAGATACGGAATAGAATCCAACAAAGCAAGAATAAAGCAAAAAGAAAAATAAAAACAACTAAAATCATCCATTGCTCCCAGGCAACGGCGCCAAAATTTGATGCGTGTCGTAGGTGCAATCAAATTAATTCAAAATTTCCACTCAATTAAAAATAATATAATGGAAGTCAAGTTCGTTCCCACGAGGAGCAAGAGATCTTAGTTGTAAAAGTTGTCACGAAAGGGGGATGTAAAAAGCAAAATAAAAATAAACAAAACAATTAAAATCGAAAGTTGAAAACAATAAGAGAGACAAGATCAAGGAATCCTTCTTCGTTACGAAACAATGAATCAAATTATGTTCTTTTCTACTTGTTATTAGTCACAAATTATCACCAACCGTAGGATAGCAGGTCCGCTTAGCTAGCCCCAAAATCCCTAATTTCACTGAGCAAATAAAAAGTCCGCTTAGTTATCGATTCTATTCAAAAGAACCACCTTGAGGTCCGCTTACAAGATGTAATTCCCGAGAATGCATTAAGATTTATGAATTTAGGTTTAGTACTAGTAGTTAAACTCGGTTCGCTTGGTTCACTTTCTAGCGTTGTTTCTACACACAATTGCTCCACGGAATCCCTCCGCAAGGTCTCGTGTTTGCTACTTATGTAAAGAGTCAAGAAACGATTACTTATCTCCTAACTTTCACTAGCTTTAGATCAAATTAACAAATCAATTTAGTTGGCCACCTAAACAATCTATCAATCAATCATGAATGTCTTTAAGATCACTCCTATTAGTAAAAACAAACGATAATCGTGTGAAAAACTTCAAGATAGAATTGAAACAAAAACTCAAATCATATGTTTAAAAACTAGGAATTCATCCTCAATCAATAAAATTAACTACTCATGTTAAGAGTTCACACAAAGAAGAATAAGAAAAGAAAAGTGTTGTGTGTGTAGAGATGTGTGTAGAAGTTGTAGAAAACTTCTCTATTTATAAGCTTCAATATTCTCCAATTCTTCTAAGGATTAGAATCCTTTTCCTTTTGCAATTCAATTTCCAATTCCAAGCTTTTCTCAACTCTTCCACCTTCTCTTTCCAAATTTGAGTCCAATTCTCCATCCAATTCTAGCCCAAGTCTTCATACCCATGAGAGAAGTCCATAGAAAGTTCGGAATTTTGCTCGCAGGAAAACTCGGGATTATGGTAGGAATTTGGTCTAAAACGTCATGTGCCGCCACACGAAAATTTCTCCGTCAAGAGAATATTCGACGGAATATTCCGTCGATCCTCCGTTAGGACTAACGGTCAAACTAGTCAACCGTCGGTCAACGGTTAGTCAACGGTCAAGGCGAGAAAAAGGGAGTTAGCTACCGAGTCGGCGTGAGTCGGCATTGAGTCAGCACTGGATTGTCTTACTCGGTAGAGTTGGATCGGCTACGGATCGGTCATCGCCGAGTTGACTCGCGGAGAATCAAAATCCCGTGAGAGTTACGTTTAATTACGGGACTTCCGGCCATAATTTCAGGCCATTTTAATGTCTTCTTCTGCACAATCATACACATTCATCTATGGTTTCATTCTTGGTGTGGCTTTCTGTTTATACAAGCACTTTGACTCATCACCATTTGAACTGAACCACTGCAACCAACACCAATGAACGAATGACCCAAGCCATACCCCCGAAATCAATTCCTTTTTTCCTCCTTGCTCGAGTCCAAATTGAACAGCAGACTGCCTCAACTACACAACATATTTGCTCAATCCTTGCATCTCATCTTGTCACCAATCTCAAATTTGCTTCACTCGCCTAGCCACCTGTTGCCCCGAGACCGAGTTATTAACCCACTCATCCTCAATACACCATTCCATTGCCGGCTGAGTTCAATCTCCATAACCATTTGTAGCCTCGGCACTGGACCCCAACTCGCCAATTTCTTCAATCCAAGTTCACGGTCCCTACAATACCAAGCTTAACCCATCCATTGCGGCATTTCTCGACAATTCATCTTAACCCACAGACCCATTGCTATCAACTCTCGGATTCCCTTTTCTCTAACCTTCTGCAACTCCACCATCTTCGATTCAACAGAATTCTATTTCCCTGAGCATATCAATTCAAACCCATTCACGGCAGCAACTCAATCCACAGCCCCATGACCATGAAAATCATCAGCTCCCTCAACTCTCGAGTCTCGTCTGCCGATCAAACCCATCTCTCAACCTTTGTAAAACCTCCTTGGAACAATACCCATCGATCCATCTCAACAAGCACCACCAAAATCGTTATAACTCAATACCCTCATTCCTCTTCTCTACTGTTCTTCATATCAGCTCCTCGTCTCTCTGCTCCCGATTCACCACAGAACAAATCGAAACCCTAATTTCATCCTCTTTCATCTGTTGTTTGAAATCGCCACCATCATCTGCATCGAATCACCATCAGAACCCATTTCTCGATCCGATCCATCTTGGAATTTTCTTCTACTCGATTTCACCCTTTAACACAAATTTCATCTTCTTCTCACCGATGTGCTCTCGATTTCACTCGGACTCATAGCAGCAATCCCATTCTTCACCTCTTCCTTCCATTCTCGATTTTGGTCTCGGCTTTTAATTTTGTCCGCATGTGTCTATTTTCTCACTTCCGGGCGAATGAAGAAAATGAGAGAAAACCATCTCTCAATTAGTAGGGTTAAGAGTTAGGGTAGGATAGTTACACCTACGATATGATAAGGGGTACCACGATGACCACCCCCTTAGCCTTGGCTGGACTGCTACTAGTACTTCTCCCAAAAGAGTTGCCCCTTAACCATTACCCGGGCTCCGGATAGTGTTCACCCTGGAAATGACAAATTTGCCCTTTTTACTCAAATTGAGTGATTTCTTCTTCTTTTCCTCCGTGCGACTCCAAAGTAGCTATAAAACTCAAAACAAGCGTAAAATACATAATTTACAAGAAAAATAGCAAAGAAAGCATAAACTACTAGATAGTAAATTAGGTGTATTCTACACCTATCATGTCCTTCGGGGTGCCTTTATCAACTTTTCGAGCCGATTTCTCCTTTCTCCAAAAACACCTACAAAAACATAAAAAGCCAAAATAAGTACAAAATGAGCACTAACAAAATAGATAAATGAGATCAAAATAGACACATAAATGCGTCTATCAAATACCAACAAACTTATTATTTGCTAGTCCTCGAGCAAATCAAATCTACAAAAATAAAATTCTAACTCATTGTCGTAGGCATCATCATTTGCATTTAGCGTATGCAATAAGACTTTAAACCCCTAGGTGGCCCTAGTGGCCGAGTTATAGTCTCGGGAGGGCTTACAAGAGATATACCCACAAAACCTTTACACTGCAGACCCTAGCTATCTACGCAGAACCTTGGAAGGCACTAAAGAATCTCCTTAGTTAGCATACTTATTAACTACAGGAAGAAGTACCCTGATGCGAAATTCCAATTGTTGTACACGAGTTTGCACTCAAGCATACTAAAATTCATATATAAGTCACAGATCTCTACTCAGATAGTCGCACTATGGACATCAATACCCGGAGTCAAAACTAATCACATGGATAGATCAAGAAGATGGATATAGAGAAAAACATAGATGGTTTTGATGTTTACTAAGTGAATGGTGTTTCCCATATCTTGTTTTTGAAGGCCTCGCCAAAATGAACCTATCCTAATGGACTGAGATACTAGTCTGACTAATATCAACACACTGGCATATACAAGGGAACCAGTGGTCGATAATCCTAACTCTAGGTCAACACAACTGGCATATACAAGGGAACCAGTGGTCGATAATCCTAACTCTAGGTCAACACAACTGGCATATACAAGGGTTCCAGTGGTCGACTTTATTGAATTTATTTTTTTTTCATTTTTTCAGGTCTTTTTTTTTTTGTATCTCCATCACTCTAATTCACCCTAGCATTGGTAACAACTTGAATCGTGAGCCCCACCCAATCACTTAGAGAAACATAGTTTAAAAACAAAACAAAATAAAAAAAGAAGTGAAAAGGACTCAACGAGATATGGTGAAACTATCATGTTATTTCTAACACCCGAGCTCTGTGCTTTTATGAATAGACTCTTTAGATGTTTCCATCTAATCAGATTGGTTCCTCAACCCCTACGACCAAAATGCTTCCATCCACTTAGATTGGTTAGTGCCATCCTTAATAAGCATAAATTTCTAGACTCTGGAGTTTATTTATTGCAACTAAAAGTTTCTCCCATACCCCCAAACTTAAATCTAACATTGTCCTCAATGTTCTAAAGATAAAATTAAAAGCATGAACAAGGAGAAAGCTGTTACCATTTGAAGCAAAAGAGATAAGGAAAGATATTACCGTGTCGCATGGATGTTGGATTACCTCCCAAGAAGTGCTAAGTTTAAAGTCTTGACCCAGATGTTAAATACCACAAATGGCTAATTACCTTTTCAAATCATATATCAATAGTCGAAACAATTGTGGGTCAACCAAATCAAATAAAACTGCCACAATTATGAGACAACTGCACCAAATCGAGAAAAGGAACAGACAAAGCACATCCTCATCCAAGGTTTCCTTCAAGACAATGGGTTTTACGTGGTGCCCAGTTGGGCTTCATATGAGTGTCTAGATAAACAGATTTACCCAAATAACGAGTCTCAAATAGCTGGATTTCCTCCTGGATAGTATCAGGAGGATCGGGTTGTGGAGTCGGAAGAGACTCAGGTAATACCTCAGACACACTGGGCTTGAGTCCCAAGTTAGGGAATTCCAATGAGGATACTTGACGATCACTACCCCAAAACTTAGGGTAATCACTACTCTCCGTAAGACCTAGCACTATGGCTTGAATTCCTAGATCCTTAAAGTCTTTAAAATACTCAAGAGCTTCATCTAGTTATTTACCCCCAAACTTAGGGTCATCATAACTCTCAGAAAGACCTAACACTATTGCCTTAATTTCTGGGTCTGTAGAGTCCTTAAAATGTTCGAGAGAATCTTCTAGGTCTAAAGTCTGGTCATCTATATGAGCTAAGAGAATTGTATCATTAAATTCATCCAAAGAATCACCAAATAAAGTGTCGTCCCAATTATCCTGAACTAGATCATGAACTAAAGTGCTAATCATATTCACTTCCTCCAAATCATCGGAAGGTTGTCTAGTAACATTAAAGACATTTAGTTCAGTGGTCATATTACCAAAGGATATGTTCATAAGTCCAGTCCTACAGTTGATAATAGCATTAGACGTGGCTAGAAATGGGCGACCTAAAATTACCGGTATTTGATTTTCTGGGTCAGGGACAGGTTGTGTATCTAGGACTACGAAATCCACAGGATAAATAAACTTGTCGACCTCAATAAGAATATCCTCTATCACACCACGAGGAATTTTAACAGACCTATCAGCTAACTGCAGTGTTATCTTGGTAGGTTTCAATTCACCAAGTCCTAGATGTAAGTACACATGGTACGGAAGTAAGTTCACACTAGCTCCTAAGTCAAGTAAAGCTTTCTCTACCCTGTGTTTTCCTATCGTGCAAGCAATCGTAGGGGCACTTGTCTTTATACTTAGGAGTTGTGTTGTTCGAATGATCGAACTTACATGACTAGCTAAAAAGGCTTTTTAGGGACACTAAGCTTTCGCTTTCGCGTACACATATCTTTAAGGAATTTGGCATAAAGTAGGAAGTTGCCTAATTGCTTCTAGTAACGGAAGGTTTATGGTAACTTTCTTAAAAACCTCCATTATGTCATTAAAGTTGGATTCACTCTTTGTTGGTACTAATATCTGTGGAAATGGGGCTCTAGGCATAAAATAGGGCCTCTCAGGAACCGAATTGGCATCATCAGAGATTTTATCAGTCCTCTCAGCTATGGATGGTCCTAAGGGGTGTTCTACAGTATGCTCACTGTCGGGCATGGTTACCTGATTGTCTACTATTCTACCACTCCTAAGAGTTCTAATTGAATTCAACTGTTGTAATGGTTTTGCACCTATTTCATGAACTCCTCTAGGGTTGTGTTGTGTTTGACTAGGGAACCTACCCTTTTCTCTCAAAGATTCATTTATCGACTAACCTGGTCTTTTAACTCGGAAATAGCTTGAGAATTAGCTTTGGCTTATATTTTTACTTTCTTCTATGCCATGTGAAAGTGTTTGGTGAATCTTATCGGTGTTTCGAATAAACAAGATGAGAGTTTCTTCTAGACTTGAAATTTTTTATCGACCGATTCGAAAGCCGAGATGGTCTGAAAGATTCTTAGTATAGCCACCTAGGAGAACATTAGAATTACTAATTTACCTTGAATCGCGGCCCTTAGACCACGAAAGTTTCGGATGGTTTCTCCAACCAGGGTTATAAGTTTCTAAATATGGGTTGAACTTCTGAGAGTTATCGAATCTAGTGTTATTGTAAAGAGCATTGGCTTGCTCTTCCATAGCATGGCCTTCCCAAAAAGGCTCCACCCGACTACTAGTGTGACCCAATTCTAAAGCTTCTAACCTTTTAGCTATTGCTGCAATTTTGGCATCTGATTCATAGCCTCCTTCTACCCTATTAACGTTTCCTCTGCATAGAAGAATTGTTTTATGGGGTACCCTACTATTTTCCCATTGTTCGGTCTTTTCGGCGATTTCATTCAAGAATGTCATCGCCGCATCAACTGTTTGGTTTTCAAACCCACCTGTACACATAGCTTCCACTATGGTTGTAGTGGAATAATCTAAACCCTCATAAAGGATCTGAACTAACCTAACCTTTTCTAAACCATGATGAGGACATTGGGATAATAGATCATTGAACCTTTCCAAATACATATACAAAGATTCTCCCTCCTGTTGAGAAAACGTGCAGATTTGCGTCCTAATAGACGATGTTTTGTGCCTAGGGAAAAACTTGTTCAAAAAGGCGAGATGTAAGTTGTTCATATGTTTCGATTGACCCGGAAGCCAAACTATATAGCCACGATTTGGCTTTATCTTTCAGGGAAAAAGGGAATAACCTAAGTTTCAGAGCATCATCAAGATCTCTAATTTTTAGGGTGCTACAAATTTCTTCAAAATCCCTAAGATGGAAATAGGGGTTTTAATTTTCTTTCCCTAAAAAGATTGGGAGCATCTGTAAGGTCCCAGGTTTTAGTTCATAATTTGCTTCCGTTTCAGCTAACCCGATACACGAGTAGTCCTAGTCGGGTTCAACAAAGCTTTCAAAGTTTCCATTTCTGGCACTAACGTAATATTAGGGATTGTCTCCTCAAACGGACGTTCAAAAACGGACTCTTCAAAAATCGGACTTTCTAAATTGAGGTAATTGAGACGCTTAGAACTACTAGGTTTCTCTTTAACAAATCTACCTAGGGAGTCTCTTTTACGTTCCGGCATGCAAAAGAATAAGGAAGGGGATTCTATGCAATCACAAAACAAGGCTGACTCAACCAAATCAAACATATTGATTTCTAGCAAACAAAAAGCATGATGGCTCCACTTAGATTGTTTCTAGACCAGCTTCTAATCCTTCGAAAAGTATTTCGTTACAATTTAAGCAAACCCCTATGGAATCAATCCGAGTCAAAGTAAGTTGAATAGAGGCGAGGGAAGCTCAGTGGAGCTTTGATACCCAAGGCCTCACCGGAATTATAATGCGGCGCAGTCACGCATTCAACTCACAGAAACCATCATGAACTTTGAAGTATGCTTAAAAGAGTAACCAATATTTTTTGAATGACTTTCCTATTAAGCTCGTTACCCTATCGGTCTTGTTCTAGTCAAAATTTTAAGGCTTAGGTTCGCGTAGGTTATGTGTTCCTAAGGCGGGCAAGAAGAGAACGGTGATGAAATCCGAACCCTTATCTTGTATGGCTAGGCCTTGCCCTTTACTAGAAAATTAAAGCAGCCGTATTCAGGTCCTCAGCATATATGCAAACGAGGGAGTCCAGTAACTCGCTGACAGGAGATTTTCGAGTGTTTAGAATCTTACCTCCGTTCCAGACGGGGGATGAATCGGTTGTAGTCGACTCGGGCCACTGACTCCTATGTCAGTGTACGAACCCAAGGTGCAGAGACAATATCGTAATTGTCCTCCTTCTCTGCAAACAATTTATATTTAAGATTACCCTTCTGTAGGGTTTAAATGTCCAAAGTCCCAAAAATGTCCAAAAAGTCCAAAAATAAAAGAAAAATTACAAAAATAATTAAAAACCCTAATACAGTTTTCGAAAAAAAAAAACTAAAAAAAAAAAAAAACTTTGTCTCTTCCTCGTTTCTTTTCGCTTTGTCTTTGACTCCAAGTCTTTAGTTAATCACCAATATCTTTGGCTCAGCTTTCTTTTCGATCCAATATCCAAACCTGTAATCAAAACACAAATACCCAAGAAAACGTAAAATAGAACAAAAGAATAAAAATCACTAAAAACCTAAAAACAAATCTAAAACCAAGTCCGCGTCGGCGGCGCCAAAAATTGATGTGGTTTTAATTGTTGTTGTAAAGTGGTAAGAAAGATGTCGTTCACTCATACTTGTGAAGATTCAATTTTAGGTTCAAACTCAATAGAAAACTTACAAAGTTGTTATCAAGATTATAAAAAGCACCGAAACTCAGGATTCCACCATTGACCAATTAAGTGATTCAATCTAATCAATATTCATGCAATTCTTTGCGTTTGAAGTGATTCTAATTTATTGCCTCTAGTAGATTTTCGAAGTAACAATTGTATACATCAAGCATGAAACATCAAAAGTCTTAAACTAAGCATGCTCCATCAAAACGAATCACAATCATTCAATAAAAATCAATTTTCCAATATTAGTTCCATGCAAATAATCATAAAAGAAATTGCAAAAATTAAATAAAATAGAAATATACCACTCTTCATGGAACAATGGCTTCCTCCGTCGCCTCGGCTAAGGGGTTCAGCTCCTCATATCAAAAACACGCTCAAAATAATAATGCATGGCTGAATAGGTGTTTTATTGATGAAAATCGAGTTTGTATGAGATATAATTGTTCGAGAACTCCTTTATTACAAAGAACCCTAACAAGAGCATTTGCAAACTAAAAATAATTGTTGGAAAATTGTTGCAAAGCTTTAGAATTTGAAACTATAGGTCACGGTTTCTGCGACTGCTATTAAGTGTTGTTCTATGTTCTTCTTCAACCTCTCGCCTGTATCTCTGCAACTTGGGTTTTTTGTGCTCTACAGCTTTCCTTAGGTCCCCAAACTCTCGACTACCCTCTCTAGGAATCGAACCAACTTATATATACTCGGCAAACCCAAGAATCCCGAGTTAATATCTTTTTTTTCTTCGTCCAAAAGTCTCGACTTTTTTTCTTCGTGTAAGTCACGTAAAATTCCATTTTTTTTATCTCTACTTTACGCGTTGTGCAGCTTTCCAGAACTTCCCCTCGAATCTGCAGGGAGAATATCTTCTAAGTCTATGTTCTTTCCATATTAATCACCTCTCTGTTTTCCGATAATTTCCAAATATACGAACATTTGATTTCTCTTTTTAGGTCTCAACACGTCACTCTCCTTGTTTATCCATATCAAACAACTTCCAGACCAAATCCCGTGAAACTCTCCTTCAAAACTTCTCGTAAGATAGAACTTATCCCGGTCCCCTGTTTACGTTAAAAACCTTTCTCCATCGAACTAAAGCCCATTACAAAGCCTGTTCTATCGAGACAGGTTCATTCCAGTCCAATCCAACGCTTTAATCCGACAATAACTCCTCTTAATCTACTTTGAAATTCCGTGAATATATTCTTCCTGTTTGCCATGAACCGATTATCCGGCCAAATGTAGTCGATCCGAACACATGTACCAACCTGTTTGGTCAACTTGAGTCCATTGACACAAATCGGAGATTGAATCTCGTGAAAACTCTTGCCAAATTCGAACCCTAAATTATGCCTTGAACTGTAAACTTTTCCCGCCAAAACTCAAAGTTCAAATGAAGAAGATGGATTCCCCCTATCCGATAGTGGAGTCCCTTTAGCAATTAGGGGCGGAAACAATAATTTCTGGGGTGCAAATAGCCATGAGGTGTAAATAGCAATTAGGGTACCCCTTATCAGTGGAATACCCCTTAGTAATTGAGATGCCCCTTATCCAAACCGAGAGTCCGAATAGTAGGTGTCCTCCGGGGTGCCTTTATCAACTTTTCGAGCCGATTTCTCCGCAAAATCTTATTTCTCCAAAAACACCTACAAAAACATAAAAAGCCAAAATAAGTACAAAATGAGCACTAACAAAATAGATAAATGAGATCAAAATAGACACATAAATGCGTCTATCATCGTGTTGTGGTGCTTTTGTTGGTTCAGGCTGGACTTAGAATTGTGGAAGGTGCAGTTAGGATAGATGGCAGATTAATTGGCAGTGGTGTTTTGGTTTCAAACTGTGTGAGATGCGAAGGAAATGTGTTGGCTCAAGAGTCTGCGGGGCTGAGATAGTAGATCTACAGAGCTGGGTACTGATACAGTGGTGTAGAGCAAAGAATAGTGGCGTAGTGGCGAGAATCGATTCGGTTGTAATTGCATTGCGAGATGAACAAGTGGCTTGAATTATTGAGATGATGATGCAGTTTGAATGAGTAATGGTGGTGGATGAATGTGCTGCTCATATGGCAGGAGAACAAGAAAAATGAGCTTGTACCGATAGGCTGAGAAAGAAAGTAATGGATGTGAGCGTAGGTTGTCGATGATGAATCCGAGAAGTGAGAAAAGCAGTTACAAGAAAGAAGAGAAGAAGCGAAATGTTGCGGCTTGTCTTTGGGAATTGCAAGTGATGGTGCTCAAGTTATGGTGATGGCTAAGTTATTGCAGATGCAATTCAGGTGAAGCGGAGGGCTAGGAATGAACTGAGCTGAAGTGGTGAATGGATCACATGGAGCATGTGATGTTGGTTTCAAGGCTGGGGTTGTTATTGCAGCAGCTTGATTTGCAAGAGGGTTGTGAATTGCAATTCAGGGAAGCTATAGGATTGAAGAGCTGCAACTGGTGGTGAGTGGAGGAATCTGATGCTGCCAGGGATTAGGTGATAGGGGTTGAACTGGCAGTGAGAAATGTTGAATGATTGTGTACCTATAATTGGAGATGTTGTTGTTATGGGTTAAAGATGTGGTGACAGGCCGTAATGTTGCAGCTGCGAAATGAGAAGATGAATTACAGATTTGAGGTTGCGTTGCATGTATGGAAAGACAAAATAGCTACCAATGTTGCAGGTTATGAAGTTTCGGAGAAGCGGCAAGCTGAACCGCAATGTGCAAGTGAGCTGCAAGTAGTTGATAAGATAATTGCAGTTAATAAAGATTGTATTGATGCACATGTAGTTGAGATGGTCAAGACTGCAACACGAAGAAATGGAAGAGCTTGCAATAAAGGCCTGAGATTGTCCTGGATCGGTTGAACAGAGGTAACTCGGCTGGAATCGGAGTACAGTGAGTTGACTCACAGATTCGTAGCCAACTCAGATGGACTTGGGCTTGTTGGGCTTGACTTATGGGACTAAGTTTGGCAGACGGGTGTGAGCTGGGTGACCTATTTTTGGGAAGTGGAGAAATACAGCAAGTATAAAAAGGGTCTTCCATTCTTTTCCGGGGGGATCTTTGGCCTCTACTTTTGGTTCTAGGGTTTCACATGATAGATTCTTCTAAACTCTTTGTGATGATTTCCAAAAACCCAAGTAGTTGATTTATTTTTATTGGTTAAAGATGTAGTTGATTTTGAAACCAAGTTATGATTTTTATGAATTAGTTTTCTCTCAATATTATCGTTTGATTTCTACGGGTTATAATAATTGCATGATTGATGTATTTCAATATGATTGAATGTTTGTTTAGTTAAGTCTAGAATTAATTGAACTCACATCCATATCTATAGCTAATTTAGGGTTCATCATCGAGCGATAACCTTGAATACGAGTAGCATGATATGATTATGGTTTGTAGTGATACATCCTTGTAGTCATATGTAGAAATTGACCTTTGTTCGAATTGTTTGCGTAATGTATTTCAATTGCATTGATTAGCCTATTTCTGAAACTTAATGCTCCTAGGAATTGAACTTAATTAGCGCAAGGCGTTAGGTTATTCTTTAGGTAGAATTCACATGCGCAGCTCTAATGTGTGTGTTGATGACTTAGGAAATTTACGAAGTATTCTTGCAATAAGATATTCTAGGGCTTTTGATGATAGCGAGATTAAATACGAATTCTATTCATACATTTAAAAACTTGTTTACAATTGAAGATGAAACTTTTATCCAATATTTCATATTCTTGATTTGCGTGTTTACTTTTTATTATTTTGATTTTATTTTATTTTCGTTTATAAAAATCAGAAAACCCTTCGTGTTACTTATAGGAAACCGAAACAACTTGACAACCTAAGACCTCTCTGTGGGAACGATCCTTTCTTGCCCTTGCTATATTATATATTTTGAGTAGTGAGAAAGTAATTTATTTTTGACGCATACGACAACGATCAGATTGTATGGTGAACATTAGAGTAAATAGGATAATTCAGTTTTCACTTTCCTTTTGTTGATAAAGTTCTTCAAATATCTTCGGTCGATCTCCGTCTTCAATAGGTGAACTGGTCATGTCTGAAATTCAAAACACACTTTTATCATAGCTTGAGACATGGATAATATGTAGACTAGAAATCAAGATATAGTTTTGTGCAACTAAATTTTACAACAAGCTTGAGATAGAAAAACTTGCGAGTTCGACCGAGCAGTGCTCTAACAGTCTCCCCCTTTGTCAATTTTAGTGTTATTACCTTCCTGAAAGTTCAATTGTATTGCAACTTCGAAGTAATACTACGGTGATATGTTATTCCTTCTTAGTCAATACTTATGTCTTTTACATAATAGGTAAAACCCATAGATATATCCAAGATCAATCTAGTTGAAAACTCAGGGGTATCAAAATACAACACCAACTTTTTTCGTTCGGCAACCTGTATGGACAAAATATTAGTACAATTCCAAGTTGACCAACTTAATGATCCTTGAATAAAATTGCATGCAAAAATTTATATCTCTTGCATGAAGAATTTATACCAATATGCCTCTAAAAGATAATACTATTTGATTTCCGTTTAGATCGTGATATCTATGTGAAAAAATATGTTTTGAATAGGCAAAGTCTAGAAAAATTCATCCGGAACTTATGACTCCCGAAAAGCAGCCTAGATTGTTTTTCACCTCACAAGAAAAATATTAGACGAGTTCAATTAAGAATCTTTATCAGATATTTATCTTGCGGGATCACAATTTCGAGATAAGAGAACTTTGTGATTACTATGTATCTGGCCTGAAATAGATTACAAAAATCTCGATAACAGGAAATCAAGATCAGGATACACGAACTATCAAGGTAAAAGATAGTCAGACCTGGGTTCACGAATCTCTAAGTGGAGTATTTAAGTCGTTAACCTAATTATGTTTCTCAGAGAAAACCTAGGTTAATACAGGATGACTCTAGCATACATCTAAAACACATGAAAGTGTCAGGGATTGAATTTCCTAGTTGTTTGAGTTTATCTATTTAAAGACTTTCAAGATCGAAGGTCACATAATATCTAGGCTAAGGTAGATTGGGAATCAAGCAAACACTTTCTCAGTTTGGACGAAACACTGGTAAAGGTTTCAAGTAAGCATATGAGAAATTCGACTTGAAATCGCATAGTAGAATATATATTATGGTCGGTCGTAACCTAACCGTGGATAATGATAGTTCATGACCGGTTTAGCTGTGTTCAACCATAAGCTTATCATGATTATTTCAACTCTTTAGATTTTAATCTTGATGCACAATCATAAGTGATCAAGTATGTCTTAGAGAGTTAATTAGATACCAAACATATTGTAGAAAATAGTTTGAATGCATCTGAAAATATTCGACAAGGATGGTGTGGATACTAGGGTATGTGTGCCAACCCAATTTGTGAACTCGGACTACCAAGGTATGCCTAGCGGGTACGTGTATCTCAAAGATGTTTCGAACTC
>JAJJWW010017005.1:0-124452 GCA_023531295.1 Papaver armeniacum
CTTCTTTCAGGGATCATCTTTTCATTTTCAATTGAACTCGCATTTTTGTGTCATTTCAGTGTTTTTTATATCTTTCTTTTTTTGTGCGCTGAAAATTAAAATATGTGCAGAACGAAAAGATGTGCAATTTTCTTTTAACGAAGACAGATTTGATTCTTAGCTCCATTTTCTTTTGGGGTGACCCCGGCCGAAAAGGAGAGAGAACATCCGGTTTTTATGTGGAGGCAGTATAGAATCTACGGATAGGATTTAATCAATATATGAATGCTAGTGGGAACAGTGTTTTTGGTCACGCACAAACATTTAAAATTTGTAGACTCACCCCACTTAATTAACGGTCTAAAGTGAACTCGCAGGTCTCAACAGGTACATGGAAATTAAATCGGAAAGTGGGTCATTTGTCCAAAAAAATTTAAATATGATTCAAATGGACGAGTAAAAATTATTATGGGTGAAATGGACACAAAAAAAATAAGAAGGATTAAATTCATCCCGCTTAAACTTAAAAAATAGCGAGGATGAAACCGGATGCATCCCGACGTAAATTTAAAATAAGAAAAAAAATTTGAAAATGGGTAGTGGATGAAACCGGTTACATCCTGGCTATTTTTATATTTTTGTCCATTTAAACAGTATCAAAATCTAAATGTCTTTTTCACCCAGGAATTATTGATTTTGGTCTTTTTAACCATTTTGTGAAATTAAATTGGATTTACTGTGTAAACACGGTATTCATGGATGTCCATTTTACCGTGGAAATCAATCTGCAACTTGTTTGAATGTATGTTCAGAAGTAATTTTTCACGATAAGTTATTGAGATATAAAATTTAAGAAATATTTCCAAATTATAAACAAAAAAGATTAGGGATATTTAATATTTGGTACATGTCCAACACATTGCTTTGGTACCCAACATTCTGAATATTAAGGGATGGTACCTGGAATGGACGCTGACTGTCAAGTCAAACCATTGACCTAACTAAATTTTAATTCTGTTACTAGGGGCACATGTATGGTATGGCGGTATAATCTCAAACCAATCAAGACCCACAGTCATACGGGTTTTTTTTTTTTCATAACTAACCCCGCATTCCACAAACAAATGCAAGTGTTTTGTTACCCACCCGCCGGGTAGTGGCTGTTTTTGGGTTTAAACCCGCACAATAATATAATCCAAAAATTAGATATACGATCGGGAGGAGGAGGGAGTTCGCTATAATCCGCAGACACATTGAAATTTTCAAGATTACAATCCATGGAGTCCGCTTAATATATTTCATGACGGCAAACTAATTATAGTGATAGCAAATCGAATACGCTGCTTTATTTTTGATGGTAAAGAAATCTCTCAACGTTAAGAAGGCCAAAGCTCTTAAATTGGCACCTCTTTGCGGATGTTCACACACAAGACACCAACAACCATTGAAAACGTGAAGTCTCTGAGAAAGGGACAAAAGAGGTGGTCTAGGGAGCGTAGATCTAACTTCTCAAGGCCGGTGAAGGATTAGTTGTAATCAACTGGTATATTGAGCGGTTTTTCTAGAGGGTATGGGCGGTATGATCTAAAACCAACCACACCCACGGCATACCGGTTTTTTTTTCCTTAACCAACCCCGCACCCACAATGGGCGGGTATGGACAAAAAACCCACGGGTTTAGCGGGTACGGGCGGGTATGGGTATCGTGGGTGGGTCTTGTGCAGCCCTATCTGTTACAGAATATATACGGTTACCTTTTTAGCCTTATAAAATACTAACAAAGATTATAATTATCCTAACGTCAACATAACACTTGTCTGAATCTCTATCTATCAATTACTCAAATGAATGGTCAAAATGAGGTCCAGAGGTAAACCCCACCTTCCCCACAGTCGCACATCCCCCTCCTCCCCACAGCATTTGCGGAGCCTACCACCACATTTATTTTTCTTCTCTAACAAATTTACAAGATACGAAACCCACACTAGTCCCATTTTCAAATTAACATAGAAGAATTTCTTTATTAAAAGCAATCAGATTATTGACTAAAATGGTATGTTAATTCGTTTGATCTTCGTTTTGTTCTTTAATTTTGATAATATGTGTTAAAATTTTACAAATCTGAAAGTTAGGGTTTTATAAAGATGACAATAATATGGGTGTATCGTGGTTTTGTGCAAGATGGGACTGAAATTGTTGTTGCTTCCATCACTTTGTGGTAATCAATGGAGAGGATTAGGAGGTGAGTGAGGAGTTACATGGGTATTTGGAATCGGGTTTATAATAAAACTCAAATCAGTAGTTGATGGGGCAGATGGATATGATTTCGAAGCTAAAAATGACAGAGTTTGGGTCAAAGAGTTACGAGTTTGATAATGATTTGGCTTGGTTTTGCTGCCGGAAGTTAGGTTTTTTGGCAGATTTTTGAACTGAGTTTTCTGAAGGGTTATTTGGTTTTTGGTACCTAGGTTTTGTCCAACATTAGCGTTTGGTCTAACATTTGTCCAGCTTTGTGTTTGGTACTTGGATATAACGTTGACTGTCTTTGACCGTTTTTGATCTGATAATAACTAATTTTAATTTAGAAATTATACTGCATTTACAAATGTACCCTGAAATGGCCCTAAAATCCAACGACTTGGGTGAAATCATCTAACCTACTGTAAGAGATCACATGACACTAACCCTAACTCTTTACTCTTCCTCCACTGCTCCACGTCCAAAACTTTTTTTCTTCCGCCTCCAATACTGGTTTTATCTTCTTCTTCCCCTTCGTGAAAATCATTTGCTTGGTTGATTTTTTGAAAGATTTCCTACATAAAGCAGAATCTCAAAAGCAACACATTAATTCACTGAATCCCTAATTTCTGAACTAAAAAAAAAAACCTAACTTACTCAACCAAATCAATACCCCAATTTATGAATCAAACAAAACCCTAACTTACTGAACCAAATTAAAACCCAAATTTCACCAAATCGAAATTCCAACATCTGATTCAAACATAACCCTTCATTTTTGCGTCAAACCGAAATCCCAATTTCTTAATCAATACCCTAATTTCAATAAATGGAAACCCAACTGGTGGTTTGGTGATGGTAGAGTGGTGGCGATGCTAAGGAAGAAAATGACGATGAAGAATTGGAATGGAGAAATATTTTTGTCTAACTGAGTTGCTTGTTTTTTTTCATGAATGGGTTTCTTTTGTTATTAATGTTAGCTACTCTCTGAATATAAATTGAGAGGTATAGATCAGTGAACAAGATTATGTTTCTTACATGTTCTTGAAAATTGCTCCGATTACTTATAGCCAGAATGAATTGCCTCTGTATATAGTTTGATAACTATTTTGATTGATGAACGAATTGAGATGGGATTTAAGTACTTTGCAGGAAGCTTTGATCCCTTTCGATGAGTGAATCAAGAAATTTAGGTTCTGGTCGGCAAATGGTGGTGGTGTAAGTCTGTCGGGACACAGAAGATCTAGAAAATAAAAGAAGGTTGGGGGAGTTGAGTTGGGTTAGGTTAGAAATTGTAAGCGTGTAAAAATGTGTGTTTGTGGTTATATGGGTAATTCAAGATAAGTGAAGGGATACAATAGTAAGTATATAAATATTTAGATTAAAAATTTAATAAGATTTACATTTAACTCAGTCAAACACAGTCCATGGAAGTCAACGTGAATTCCAAGTATCAAACGCAAAGTTGGACAAATGTTAGACCAAACACTAAAGTTGGACAAAATATAAGTATTAAACACCAAATAACCCTTTTCTGAAAGGAGAATATGATTGTTGATTACTTAGAGTCCTGGTACGATTATTAAACCTGGGTTCTTATTAGATTTCGAATTTGCAGGTGAAAGAAGACATAAAAGAGGTTAGAAACACATCATAGACTAGCTTTTCATCAACGGGAAGACGCACCGGAAGTGTTCGACGAGAGTTCTGAACGAGCATAATTTTAGTGAAATTATAATCGTTGGATCAATCTATTTGTAACTGGTAGGCCTCGGAATGTGTATGAATTTATGGCCTACGGTGATAAACCACAAGTGCACGGCGTCTATCGGAGACGCGGCAAGTACGGGTCGAACCACAGAGACAAGGGTGTGCTTAAGTGATCTAAGGCTTGGCTTCTTAAACTGAATTCTAGTGACGGTAACACGATTGTTGTTTTGCCGATACGGCTGAAGTGAACCTAAACTAAGGTATAAAACAGTGATAGAAGTGTGATACTAGGGCTGCAAATCCACAACTAACCTACACTGTGTCTTCAACTCATGATATTACTCTTGTTCTTATGACAACCTAAGGGAGAGGTGTCGAGTCCGCTTATGTCTAAGATGTTTCTCCAATCGATAATTTTAATCACAACTAAGGTATTTATCCTAAGTATTAACCGTCTCCGACTAAAGCACAATTAATCAGAGATAAACATTAGTCTAATTGAGCTTGAGTTGTAGCATAGTCATCACAGGATAATCCAACTACAAAGGTGCATCCATGGTATTGTATACACTTTGTGAGAGCAAAGTGTGACATGCCGAGATTAAATCCTATCTTGAAAATAGTTAGCAATCAAGAACAGCAGTTCATGAAGAAAAACACGGTGATAAGCTAGGGTTTCATCTCAAACCCTAGCACTTTGAATTAAAACATCTAAAACAACAAGAACAAAATTAAACCAAATTAAAGCTAAATGACTCGCTCTCCGGCTAATCCAGCGTGCTTTCTATCAACCCCCTTTGGTTCTATTTATACATGCAATTGATTCCCAAAACAAGAAACCCTAATTCTTTAAAAATTAATTGAAAAATAATTCAACCCATACTACGATTCGCCTTGGTTGTTGGCTCTACTCATGCTTCTCCGACTCCCTTGATTGATTTATGAGATAACCCTAGTCTTGTTTATCTTTAACATAGCTTCTAGGGTTTTGAGAAGCTATTTTAGAGATAAACACCACTTGGGTGTGGGAATAGGGTGGTAGTTGGCTGCGTGTCGTGGTGGTGATGGTGATAGAAGAGGAGATGGTGGTGGTGAGGGTTTTGCAGAGCTCGCCCGTGTCGGGAGATGGGTTTTGCGGAGGCTGCAACAGAGAAGAAAGAGAAGGATAGAGAGAAATGGGTAGGTCGATTAGGGTATAGGGTGTTGGATGCTTCGCCGTGTTGAGTGGCACACGGAGTTGATGGGACTGGCCTAGCGAGCGTAGGATGCATAGGGAGTGAAATCTAAACGGGCTCAGTGGATGTAGACGGTTTTGGTGTGATCTCGTGTTGCACGGGAGCAGCGATCTTCGATGCACGTGGAGGCAGCGACAGTTGGATGAGGGAGAAATAAATCTCAACATCTCGGGAAAGAGATCTGCCTGGATCCGGTCGCGGACGGGGTCTAGCTCAAGCCCAAGTCTTGTAGATAAGTTGCTACTTGTTGGGTTGCAACTCTGCGCCCATGGCCGGCTTTCTGCTCCTTGGGCACTTGGACTCCACCTTCGCTCTTTGGCTCCTCGATTCTCTCCGAGCTTTATTTATTACCTAAAAACACAAAATTAATTAATACAAATATTTATTCTTGAAAACAAGGAAAACATGAGAATGGGATAATATCCGATTTCTAAGCGCAAAGATGAGTAAAATGCCAATAAAAGGTGTATAAATATGCACTATTTGGCACTCATCAAATACCCCCAAACCTCGAATTTTACTTGTCCTCAAGTGAAACAGAAATTAAGAAATCCTAACTATACCCCTGTCGCAGGTCTCTCGAATGCATTTAGCGTATGCACTAAGCCTTTAAACCCCTAGGTGTCCCTAGTGGACGAGTTGTAGTCTCGTGAGGGTTTACCAGAGGTGTACCCACAAAACCTTCTCGTAGTGTAAAAGAGTCTCAAGCATCCTAGAAGCTATGAGGACATAGAGTTTCGCATGCTAGTAACATGAAGTTAGAACTACCAAAGAACGCATTCTCATCCTTAAGTGTTGAGCGAGAAGTAACCATACCATATGAAAGAATTCGGATTCGATTGTGATCATAAGTCTCAACTTCTCGCCTCACCATTAAGGTTTTATGATAATTGCACTCAAAAAGATCGCTTTTAGTCTCTCATGTGTGCGGCGAGTGAGTAAAGAGAGAAATCCCGCACACATTGTAGGTAAGAAGGATAACCTTCCGAAATAAAACTGGAGACTCCACGAAGTGTGGACAAAAAGAATCTTTTTCGATGATCTCTAAGAAAGGAAATCAACCATTAGCAAGGGGTGGGAGTACTCACTCACTTCTCACCCTATCGGCAATTAATATCACTCTCTCATAAGAACCATAGAAACGTCTTCAATCTTCGGTCTTCGGTCTTCAATTGTTGATGACGAACTTCTAAACTTCACAAAACTTGACAATTTTTAACTTTTCTACTCAAATTTCTTGTTGTTTGGATTTTTCTTCTTGAACTCTCTTTACCATGGTGGTAGCAAAAATAAACTACAATATTTTTTTGATTTTTGATTTTTTTTTTTTTTTGTGTTTACAATAAGTGAAAATAAAAATACAAATAATGAAACAACTAACTCCATGGACAAATGACTTTATCACTCAATTTTTCCACAACTTGTATTGTCTTGATTTTATAAATTTTATTAATTCTCATCCTATTTTCTTTTTCTTTGTTGCACATAAACCTTGGACTATCTCAACTTTTCTTTCAATATTCTGATTCTGCTCCGGTTGCTGACGATGATGTGTTTCTATGGGTCTTGCGATTGAGAGAGAGAGTGATGCTAACGGCAAATCGGTATTTAGAAGGAGTTTTCATCTTTAGACGTCACCCTCATGATTGACAAAAACTAGCACTCAAGAGATCAAAAGTAGTCTTTGAAATTGGTGCGAAGTTGGGTAGCTCACCATTCCTACCCGGAATTTACGTATGGTGACACACACTCTAATGACTTTTCTAGAAAGTTGCAAAAATTGAAGGTTGGTGCCTCACTTGATGTAAAATGGGTAGTCTCCACTATGGGTGATCACAATTCTACTACCGAATATCTAATGAGACCTAATTCGCCCTCAGGGTATGGTTAAATCCAACTTTAACGCTCTAATCAACTAAGAAACCCGATTGTGTTCTCCTAAGACTTCTAAGTTCTTGTTATTTCGGTCATATTCTCTATGTAAACATAGCTATAAGCATGCTAGTGACTCTAAAATCTCTAAAAGTTGGAGGTTTGTACAAAAAGAGTTTTTAATTTTAATTTTTTTTTTTTTTTTTTTTTTTTTTGAAAATAAAAGATTAAAAAGACTAAAAACTCTATATGCAAAAAAAAATGCAAATGCACCCCCAAACCTAAATCAAACATTGTCCTCAATGTGTCTACATATAGGAAAAATTTAAACAGTCACATACCGAGAGAACTATGCTGATAAGAGAAAAGGGAAGAGATTTGGGATGTCGGCGAGAGCAAGGTTGAGCTTCGTTAGTTAAAGCTAGAATCCAACATATCATATCGGATTAGCATAATATATGCGCATGAAGACTCAACCGATTCAAGAAAAGAAAATTTAACAAGTCCTACTGGATATATACAATGAAAATTCACCATAAACCAAGAGTCTAAAGAGTTGAGGATCAACCCAATAAAAATATGTATACACATTAACGACCTTACATGAGATATAAAATGAGAGTGCAAGTAAGACGCAAATGGGAATGATTTTCCCCCAAACCTAAACTTGTGAACGGGTGTGTTTGAAAGCACAAAATCTTGCAATTTTAAAGGTACATCATGCAAAAGGTCTAACTCAAAGTGAGTTTTGCTAAAAACAATGGAGACATACACATTTCATTTGTGGCTCTTTAAAAAAGTGTTATACTTTGATGCAAAACAGTCCAAGAGGACTTGGGAAGCACAAAGCTCTAGGCCTAAGTTAGGCATTTTTGGAAAAAGTTGGTTTTGCAATTTTGTGACAAACTACACCTAGGTTTGGTGGAGGAGTTTCAATTTGTGACTCGTGAGAGAGGTTAGGTACATCTAAGTTGTTTTCATGTATAAAATCATTTGTACCATCACACACTTTCCTAAATTCAAAAGAGGGTAAATCATGTTCACCAAAGATAAAACAATTCATCAATCTCCATGTCATAATTTTCATCATTCTCATGCATAACATGACTAGGAGAGATATCATCCGTAACCTAGGCATGGAATTAGACACATTCATTGAATCATCTCGTATTAACAGACAATTCAGCTATTCCTAGGTCACATCTGGGTGATAAAGCATGCTCATTTTCACAGGACAATTCCACAGGTTCCACATCAACATCACATGCATGAATATTAGAAGAAGCATTATTCATAGGGTTCACAGAAGAGACGCCTAACGTCTCTGAACCTAAAGATTCTATTACATTTTCAAAATACACATGCTCTTCATATTCATCATCATCATCATCATAGCAAGAATTCATCTCTCCATTCAAAATTGTAGTATTTTTAGTGTACTCATCTACCTCTAGATTAGGTTCATATTCAATGTTAGTTGCATGAGTAAGACTAGAAACACTATTTTTAATCCTATCATTTTGTAACTCAATCAGGTTCCTTTGAAGAATCATCTTGAGTTGTTCTATTGAAGGAGAGTCTTCACTAGTGGGTAAGCATTCCTCATATGGATATTCATTGTATGGTTGAGCATGAGGTGCACTAGAGAAGGGAAATTCGAATTTGTTTGTCCCATTGACTTAAGAGGGGAATAAAGTTGTTTGAGATGTAAAGTTGTTTGACTATATAAAGGGGTTTGGTGCGTTACAAACAACTACGGCTAGCTACCTCTTTATATAGTCAAACCTATTCTATGCTAGTGACATGACTTGGTAATTATGGTTGAGATGTAAATTGATTGGCTATGTCTGATTTTATCCTAGTTGGGTTTACATAATAATTAGTGGTTCCTAGACATATATGTAGGCTTGTGTATTGTCGTTAACTAACCGGATTGGAAGTCATAAATATGTAGGATTGTTTTGTTTATGCATGGGATGTGTGAATGTTAAAAAGCAAAATACCGCAGCCCTTATATTATGCATTAAAATCTAAAAGTATATATGTAGCCGTTGTTAATTAGGGTGAGATCGATTAAACCAATTACACCTAGGTAAGTTTAAATATGTGTCGTACAAGCTAGTGTCAATTTGTTCCCATGGTATCTATATGTTGTTCTTTATAACTTTTATTTGAACTTTATTCCTTTGAATTCATTTTACATGTTATATTAGTACACTTGTATTTACTACATTTCCACAAAACTGATCTTTTTCATCTTTGTAGGCATAACAAATGACATTAAGGAACGTACGGGGCTCCACACGAGGGCTTAAGCTCGATGCGTTAATTGCTGCAAACAAAGGGAAGTTGTCCGTACGCTTTCGTAACTAGAAGGAAAGCCGGATTTGTGAAAATGCCGGTCTACTTGCAAGCGAATGTGGGGTAATTGTTCGCTCCCTTGCCCCCGTTGCGACACAAGTCGTGGAGCAAAATCCCTCTCCTTGAGAGAGATGCTTTGATTGAAAGACTCAAGGTAATGCATTTCGTTAAGAATTATTACATTAGAATTATTGTGTGAATGCTGATATAATTTTCATTTGCAGAATAAATTCATCTTGGACACTTCTTTGCCGATGGTGAAGGAGTTCTTAATGAAATCCATGGGATCAAAGTACTCAAATCGTAGAAATAAAATGTCAATTCGTTTTAACGAGTCCTTAAAAAAGGGAACTTATGAAGATGCAAAGAGAAAGCCTTATAAGAATGTGTCGCTGGAAGATTGGGACTGGTTGTGCGACCAAGTGTTTTCCAGTGCAAGTTTCAAGGTATTCTCTTTATCATCTTCTTCTTTTGGTATTTTCTTTATCATCTTCTTCTTTTGGAAAATGTTTTCAATTGTAGTAAAATATGTTTATGTAAGTTGTTATTTTACTTTTGCTTTATTTAAAATTTGCAGAAGCGCTCTGCAGCAGGTGCCAAAGCAAGAGCAGCTGTTCCGTTCAACCATTGTGGAGGTTCTAAGTCACATGTGGTCCACAGGGCCGAGGTATGTTCCTTTATAAATAAGAATATGATTTTCTCTTATAGTGATGTTATGTTTGTTCAAATGAATAAATTTTTTAAGTCCCTTAGAAGCTTAGGATGGAATGTGATTGTCTAATGTTTACTCTTTTTCTTTTGCAACATCAACTCACTTGTTTTTTATTTCCTGTGTAAAGCAGTAAACGGAAAGTCTGGATTCGAGGAAGGTGACATTCAAACATTTTATGACACCCATACATATACGAATAAAGAAACAAGCGAAGTTGTTTGGATTTCTGATGAAGCTCGCATCAAATGGGTGAGTATAGACAATATTAGTGTTACAATTTGTGTTGTATGTCTAAACCAATAGGATTCAGAAACACACCACGTCCAATACGTTTTTGTAATCTCTTACTTGAACAATTTTATATCACTAACCTACTGGTGCAGTTGCTAATTATTCTCTCTATTATGTATCTCTATATAGGACACGATGAATGAGCTAATGCGGCAAGGCAGCTGGCAGGGAGCTACACCACCCACCGAGGCGTAAAGTATGTGCTCGAGGTTTTAAAGAAAAAGCAAAGACGACGTCGTTCTGCGACCTTTGTTTCTAACAATGAAGGAATTCGGTGAAATGCCGTAAGCGCAGCCGATAGAATTCAAGCTCAGGAAGAGCAAATACGCGCCCAGAATGATGTTATCAAAAAGATGAAGGAAGAAAGCGAAAAGGTCATAAGAAACATGCAGGATATGATGATACGTTCTCTCGGGTTGAACAACATTACCGCTAATGGAACTGAACAACATTAATGTTTTAGTCTTAGGTTTTTTTTTTTCTTTTCTAGTAGTGATGTTCATTTATTCGTAGAGTTTATTTATTAGGTTTTTTCTAGTTTGGATTTTGTCTTAACAATTTATTTTAATGGGCAATTATTTTTATTCAATTTATATTATTTACTTAAATGTTTATTTATTTATATAATTTTTTGTATAATATGAAATCTAGGCTAGTCACCAAAGAAAAAATTGTTATATTTTTTTGGAGATGATAAGATTCGTTATTGAAATGACCATATAGAGACAATTCTAATTGGTTTATTTTTTAGAGACGACTAAATTTATTTCGCTACTAAATCATTATTTTTTTAGAGATAAAAAAATCTTTATGCTAAAACTATTTAGGTGACGAGTTTGTTGCTTCACTATAATTGTATTTTGAGGCGAACAAATTTCGCTGCTAACACTATTTATGTGATGATTTTGTTTCTTCACTATAAGTATATTTTGAGATGAACAAATTTCGCGGCTAAAACAATTTTATGTGAAGATTTTGTTTCTTCACTATAAGAATATTTTGAGATGAATAAATTTCGCGGTTAAAACTATTTTATGGTGATGATTTTGTTTCTTCACTATAAGTATATTTAGAGAAGAACAAATTTCGCGGCTAAAACTATTTTATGTGACGAGTTTGTTTCTTCACTATAAGTATATTTTGAGACGAATAAATTTCGAGGCTAAAACTATTTTATGTGACGAGTTTGTTTCTTCACTATAAGTATATTTCGAGACGAACAAATTTCACGGCTAAAGCTATTTTAAGTGATAAAATATTTTCCTCACCAATAATACCTAGAGTGACAAAATTCTTCATCACAAAATTAGTGAACAGTGTCAATTTTATTTGCTCACGAAAAGATAGTTTTGGTGGCAAAAGACTTATGTCGCTAATTAAAAATTCGGTGACGATTCCTTAAGGACGTCACAAAACACTTTCAACGACTCGCTATAGGTGATGAAACTTTTTGCGCCGCTGAATTCTTTTTGCAGCGAAGAAATTGATTTTCGTGACACACTATTTTACCACTAAAAGTGACTTTTCTTGTAGTGTTCAGACATGTTGCTATATGGATGGTCATGCATTGCATTCATTTCAAGCCTAGCATTTTGCTCCTATGAAAGTGTTTCCATTATTGATTGCAAACTAGGAGTTGGGGGAGTATAAAATTGTTCATCTCCCCACCGTGGTGAATGATGCATGTGTGCAAAGTTGATTATGGTCCCAATAGTTGCCAAAGATGGTCACTTCTAGACACTTCGTACATTGGATTATCATGGTTTTCCCTAGTGCCTAAACTCATGTAAAATGTAGCGAGTTCTCAGCGGGGTGGTCTAAGCTACCACATAAGGTACAAGTATACATTGCATAGTGTCTAGGGGGATTAGATTTGATGATTGCTCATGTAATTGCCTTTCTAAAGCGTAAACTTGAGCTTCTAATTGATCTAGAAGTGATGATCGGGTATGAGGAGAGTGTTCATTCTCAACTTTGTGATGGATGATACATGTGCTCATAGTGATTAGGTATGTGAGGTGGGGCCTTGAGAAGGCGCATAAAATTCCCTAAAATCACTATGGTATGTGGGGGTTCGTATTGTGAAGCATGCCCGTAAGCAAGCTCTCTAAGGGATTTGTTTCCATCCCCAGATACGGACCAAAATCCCGACATGATTTATCAACTCAAATTGAACTCAAAGCCCGGTTGAAGTGGACTAAGTTTGGTTTTAGTGGGATTGGTTTGGTTTATTGGGTTTCATTTGGTTTGTTTGGATTTGTTGTTTGAAGCCCGGGGGTTTGTGAAACCTTGCACGGCCAGATTGTGTTTGAAAAAGTATAGCGAGAGGTGGATTGAGTTGGGCTGAGTTTTGTGTAGAGCCCGGGTTGGGTTCGGATTAGCCCAGTGGGAGGCTTATGTGGGCTTGGGTGGTTCAGCTTATGTGGAGCCCAATGGTTGGGTTTCAGTGGGCTGGTGGCTGGCAACTCAGTTTGGCAGAAAGCTTGTGCAGAGCCCTGGTTATGTAGTGCTGGGTTCAGTTGTGCAGAGCTTGGCAAGCTCTTGCATTGGCTGTGTGCACAGCCTGGTGAGTTATGTGCGGGTGTGGATTGCGAGAGATTGGCAAGTCTCTCACAACTCAAGTCCGAGAGCAGCTCAAGCCTCCACGGGTTGGCAAATGCACACACGGGTAACACGGACTAGCTCGAGCCACACAATAATGCTCGGGCCACACAATAACTTGGTTTTCACGGGGTAAAAACTTGGTTCAACACAATGGTGGCTCAAGGAGTCTGCTCTAAGTTGCGGCTCTAATGGCTCATGCTCGGGGGTTATGCCGGGGTATGCAAGGAGCTCAAGGCAATGTACGGTGAAGGCTTAACAAAGCACACAACACAAGGTCTCACACAAATTTGCGGCTTATCAAGACGGGTAAGCACAGATTAGCACAAGGCACCACTCACCTTACAAGTCGCAGGGTTTGCTCAATTGCACCTTATGCGCTCCCTCTTGGGTTGGTTTCACCAAGCGCACTTGCACCTGTTAGCTTAACAAGCAAAGTTCAGTCCTCAATGTCATACAATAAACAACCTAGCTATTGTGCTACAATGACGAGCTAAGCTCCGAGCAAAGCACTCGAGTTCGGGGCTATGCTACGGGAGCAATGTCAAACTCAGTTCAAAAAATTACACAGCTTCAAAACAATGGAGCAAGTATTTAGGTATGAGAAGCAGCCAACATGCACTGCAGATGCAGATGTGTAAGCGGATGTGCACCGAGAGATACGTGTGTAAAGCAATGGAGCAAGATGCTCAAGATGCAGATGTAGATGTGCACTAAGTTACGAGATGCAGATGTGTAAAGATGCAAAGATGTAGAGGTTAAGCTAAGTTATGCAAGAATGCACTAGGAGATACAAGTGATAGAAAAATTACCTCTAAGTTACACTAATACAGGAATACAAAATGAAAATGTACAGGGGAGAAATGCAGACAAATAAACTTACAATGCTAAGTTACAAATGCAATACTACAATTCTAAGTTACTCTACAAGTTAAGTTATACTACAATGGCTAAAGTTACAGAGGTAGTTTGCAAAAATTAACTAAGTTATACTAATCAAGGATTGATAGAACAATGTAAAATGGATATGTACAGGGTGCAATCAGAAAAAACAAGCCAAAGAACAACAGGGCACACGCTAAGTCCCCGGCAACGGCGCCAAAAACTTGGTAGGCCTCGGAATGTGTATGAATTTATGGCCTACGGTGATAAACCGCAAGTGCACGGCGTCTATCGGAGACGCGGCAAGTACGGGTCGAACCACAGAGACAAGGGTGTGCTTAAGTGATCTAAGGATTGGCTTCTTAAACTGAATTCTAGTGACGGTAACACGATTGTTGTTTTGCCGATACGGTGAAGTGTAATGAAGTGAACCTAAACTAAGGTATAAAACAGTGATAGAAGTGTGATACTAGGGCTGCAAATCCACAACTAACCTACTGTTTGTGTCTTCAACTCATGATATTACTCTTGTTCTTATGACAACTAAGGGAGAGGTGTCGAGTCTGCCTTATGTCTAAGATGTTTCTCAACCGATAATTTTAATCACAACTAAGGTATTTATCCTAAGTATTAACCTGACGACTAAAGCACAATTGTCCCTTAGATAAACATTAGTCTAATTGAGCTTGAGTTGTAGCATAGTCATCACAGGATAATCCAACTACGATTGCATCCATGGTATTGGTATACACCGTGAGAGCAAAGTGTGACATGCCGAGATTAAATCCTATCTTGAAAATAGTTAAGCAATCAAGAAACAGTTCATGAAGAAAAACACGGTGATAAGCTAGGGTTTCATCTCAAACCCTAGCACTTTGAATTAAAACATCTAAAACAACAAGAACAAAATTAAAACCAAATTAAAGCTAAATGATCAAGCTCTGGCTAATCCGGGCGTGCTTTCTATCAACCCCCTTTGGTTCTATTTATACATGCAATTGATTCCCCCAAAACAGCAAACCCTAATTCTTTAAAAATTAATTGAAAAATAATTCAACCCATACTCGATTCGCCTTGGTTGTTGGCTCTACTCATGCTTCTCGGACTCCCTTGATTGATTTATGAGAGAACCCTAGTCTTGTTTATCTTTAACATAGCTTCTAGGGTTTTGAGCTATTTTTAGAGATAAACACCACTTGGGTATGGCGGAATAGGTGGTAGTTGGCTCTAGTGTCGTGGTGGTGATTGTGATAGAAGAGGAGATGGTGGTGGTGAGGGTTTTGCGAGCTACGCTCTCCCGTGTCTGGGAGATGGGTTTGCGGAGCTCTGCAATGAGAGAAGAAAGAGAAGGATGGAGAGAAAATGGGTAGGTCGATTAGGTATAGGGTGTTGGATGCTTCGGTGTTGAGCAGGGTACAGCGGGAGTTGATGGGACCGGCCTAGCGAGCGTAGGATGCATAGGAGTGAAATACGAACGGCTCGGGGATGTAGACGGTTTTGGTGTGATCTGGTGTTGCACGGGAGCAGCGATCTTCGATGCACGTGGAGGCGGCGACGTTGGATGAGGGAGAAAGAAATCTCAACGTCTCGAAGAGACGGGCTCGGATCGGGGTCGCGGATCGGGTCTAGCTCAAGCCCAAGTCTTGTAGATAAGTTGCTACTTGTTGGGTTGCAACTGTTTCGCGCGCGCGGGCTTCGGTTTTCCGCTCCTTGGGCACTTGACTCCAATTCTTCGCTCTTTTGGCTCCTCAGATTCTCCGAGCTTTATTTATTACCTAAAAACACAAAATTAATTAATACAAATATTTATTCTTGAAAACAAGGAAAACACAGAATCTGGGATAATATCTGATTTCTAAGCGCAAAAGATGAGTAAAATGCCAATAAAAAGGTGTATAAATATGCACTATTTGGCACTCATCAGTAACCATAAGATTAAATTAAATATAAACACTCGTTTTTTGCGAAAGTCACGTGGTAACTGGCCGTTAACGCCGTTAAATAATTAAAATTTATTAAGAATTACTCCCTCTGTCCATTTTTATTTGTCCTAATTTCTACTTTGGTCTGTCCATTTTTATCTGTCCGCTCTGTTTATAGACATACTTTTCCCTTGAACTATCAAATATACCCTTTCTTTTTTATAATTATAAAATCATTTTTAATATAAACTAATTTTTTTTATTTTTTTATTTAATAGATAACGATTATTACATTAACTAGTTGGAAGCCTAACAAGCTAAGCTCCAACGACATACTACTACATTAATTGAACAAAGTTCTTGTGCTAGCCTACCAACGGGCCTCATGGGGAACCTTGCCAAGGGAGCCGAAACGGCGGGAGGGGGCGAGATTGTGTCACAAGGGGGCAAACTAACACTACCTTCCATGTTAATTCTGCAATATCACGCCATTGGGGACTCGAACCCGTGACCTCCCCGGAGCGCATTAAACTTTGGGGAACGGGGATGACCAGCTGAGCTAGGGGCCCGTTCTTTAATTTAAAATCATAAATATCATCACCATATACAAGGAAAAAATCCATTCAATATTTTTTTATATTAATTGACATTTGCCATTCCTTTTTTAAATAAAAATATTTATGGGTAGTTACAAAATTCCTAATATTAGAAGGAGTAATTAATTATGTGTACGGGTTAACATTGCTATGTACATGACAAAGAATCAAAAACATTTATGGCAAAATCTCAAATTCATGATAGAGTATATCTAAAGAGGAAATAATCTATAATTTCAATTTTTTTCCCCTCTCAAATAAAAATTCCAAAGGCTCCAAAGTTTTAATGCGGGAAATCAAATGGAGGTAAAAATAAAAAATTCTTAAATTTTGGAGTATAAGTTTGCTTTTATTTCTTTACAATATTTCCTAAAACAATAATACTATCCAAATTAGAAATTTTAACACTAATAATTTTAATTTTGGTAATAATGTAATATTAAATAGGCTAGTCAAGGGATAGTCATGACATTTTATAGGATTTTCTTAATATCTTGACAAAGTCAAAGCGGACTCTTAAAAATGGACGGAGAGAGTATAAAATATATAGTTAACAGATGTCACAGTCAACGGCCTGACTTGACAGTCAACGACGGTCCCAGGTACCATCCCTTAATATTCAAAATGTTGGGTACCAAAGCAATGTGTTGGAAATTTGCCGGGTACCAAACATTAAATAACCCAAAAGATTAACCTTTTATGTGTGAACACCATTTTTCTAGTTTCACAAAAATAAACAAAAATAATTAAGATGATAAAGAAGTATGCAAAATAAGATGTAAATAGAAAATCATGAGCAAAATATAAAGTGCGGGAAAATAAGAAGACATTAACACAAGTAGTTTAACGTGGTTTGGCTAAGCCTACATCCACATGAAGAGAAATGGTCTCATTATCTGATTTAATGGGTACATTTGGTAAGAATGGTTTCATCATTAGTTGACGAAGATGGGGAGAAAAGAGAGGAAGAAGAGGTCGGTCGAAAAAGGAGAAAAGAGCCGTCCCCCACCTAAAACCTAATTGCTTCCTATTTATTGGAAAAATATCTTCCGGCATATTACACTTTTATCCTTAACTTAGGATTGAAGCTGTGTTGGGGCTGATATGGTGTGCGCTGCTGTAGTTTTGTATCCAGCTTCCACTCTTAATCATCCTCCACGTGTCGATACAGATTATAGTGTCTACATTATGAATCAATTTTTTCTTTGTGCTTCCGTCTTTTGTTTCTGACTTCTATTTCTGAAGAAGTTCATCTACCTCCTTAACCCATAAGAATGAGTTACAATTTTTAAATTGACACCTATAGCCAACGTGGCTATTCTTTATTTTTATTTTTGAAGCACGATTTACTCAAGGTGTGAGTAGCCATAAGAAATACTTGTAATATGTAAGGGCGATTTTTATGGGAATTTGGAAATCATGAATTTTGCTCAGCCATGTGGATGAACAAACGAGTTTTTCTATTATGGAAAAACTCAATTGGCGACAACTATAGAGATATACGACATAAATCGGGATGCGCGGTATTTATTGAGTCATTGGCGGTTGAAATTAAGTGGCACGCGGTTGAATAAGGGACATGGAGGGTTGGTCGTCAATGGGTATGTTTTCAATGGCTCTAATTTCGAAACACTATAAATTAATTCATCTATTTTCAACCATTTTTACTTAAATCACTATATTCTCTACTTCCTAATTTTTCTAGGCAAAATTTTCTGGTTGTTCTTTATAATTCTTAGTTAAAACTAACTTACAAAATGAAAGCATCGTAAATACTTTAAGGAGAAAAATAAATCGAATAGATGAAAGAATATTACAACCTGCTACGTTCAAATGTCGATTTTACTCAAAATCGTGTTGTTTAGTTTAGCTCGCCAAGTATAGATGCTGGTCCAGACTTAATTCCATGTCATATGTCAAGGCGTTAAGACCAATCTGAATATCATAGAATGAGAGGATACAAAGACTTAAATTTTATTTATTTAGCTCTATCGCGTGAGGTCCGAAGAAAGTACGTACATATCCCGAGCATCGACATGGAGCTTTGTTTCACCAAGATAATTTAGTCGGTTTTATTTTTATATCATAAAAAACGCAATAGCGTTATTATTAAAAGATTGGGTGAAGACAGTAGCGTAAATATTGGGTGAAGACAGTAGCGTACGACACATATGTTCGATTTCATGGGTGTTGATGGTGGGTTTTTGACAAGGGAAAAACTTGTAAATTCGCATCTGAATCTGGGTCGATCCATATCTATAAGTGTGTATGCGCTAGGGCTTCACCCACCTGAACTCTCGGTGTCCTATTGTTGATGGTGGGTTTTAGCTTAGGGTTAAAATCGTAAAATTATACAACTGACATGACGTCACTATGACCATTTATTGAATCGATCAGCATGCCTACGTAAGAATTACCAGGGTACCTTTTTTTTCACGTGTCATGTTCCACGGAAGAACCCTTAACATGACCGACATCATCTATGCCAAACCCTAATTCTCATGCTACCGTGCCAAGGCATTCCAACCATGCCAGACGCATCACTGTGCCAATGGCAAACCATCCCGGCCACATCTCCGCGCCAAGGCATGCCAACCATGCCAGCCGCACCACTGTGCCAATGGCAAACCATGTCAGCCACATCTCCGCGCCAAGGCATGTCAACCATGCCAGCCGCACCACTATGCCAATGGCAAACCATGCCAGCCACATCTCCGCGCCAAGGCATGACAACCATGCCAGTCGCACCACTGTACCAATGGCAAACCATGTCAGCCGCGTCTACCGCACCAAGGCATTCCAACCATGTTGCCGCACCATGCGCCGATGGCATGCCAAACCCTTGGCCCCACCAAGCCAACCGCACCTTGCCTTGGCCCCATCATGCCAAGTCGTCTGTGCCAAACCCTTGGCCCCAACCATGCGCCAATGGCATGCCAAACCCTTGGCCCCACCATGCTAACCGCACCTTGCCTTGGCCCCACCATGCCAAGCCGTCCGTGCCAAACCCTTGGCCCCACCATCCAAGCCAACCGCATCTTGCCTTGGCCCCACCATGCCAAGCCCTCCGCGCCATTTTGCCTTGGCCCCACCATGCCGGCCTTCCCAATGCGGCTACCAAAACGAAGGCGTGCGACGATCAATGACCACCCTTCCATCCTAGATGCAAATCCTACCTGTACAAGGTCGCCAAACAACGCATGGTAACCTTTGGCCCAAAACCCAAGTTTTGGCCATGCCAAACCGCGCCAAGGCATGCCATATGTGCCAATGTCATGCCAACCGCCTTGCCGCGCCATGCCATGTCGGCCTTCCCTATTGCGGCTACCAAAAAGAAGGCGCACGACGATCAACGACCACCCTTCCATCCTAGATGAAAATCCTAGCCGTCCAAGGTCGCCAAACAACGCACGGTAACCTTTGGACCAAAACCCTAGTTTTGGCCACGCCAAACCGCGCCAAGGCATACCATAACACATCTGCCAATGGCATGCCAACCATCTTGCCGTGCCACACCATACCGGCCTTCCCTATGTGGCTACCAAAACGAAGGCCTGCAACAATCAACGGCCACTTTTTCATCTAAGGTGCAGATCTTAGCCGTCCAAGGTTACCATCCAACGCATGGCAACCTTTGGCCCTAGTTTAGTCGCGCCTAAACAAAGCCAAAACCCTAACTTTTGGCCGCGCCTAAACTAAGTCATATTAAATCCATACTGATCATGCTTTCATGCCACTGGCTACCAAACGAAGGGTTAAAATAATTAACGGCTATCTTTCCTCTTAAGATGCAAAATCTCGACCGTCGAAGGTCACCACCGAGCCGGCAAATCTCCCAAGCTCAACTCGCCGGACAACAACAACGTGCTACATGTTTTTCACGAAAACACTCGAGACATCAACGCATGTTATAAACTGGGGGATGCTCATTGGGTATTGGTTTGGAAGTTTACAGCGTGCGACGTACATTACGCCCGTTATAAGAAAGTGTCATAAGGATGAGGCGGTTAGTAAATACAGGGAGTAATGGTGAAACGCTTTCTTTTATAGAATATCAATTCCAGGCGTTACCGGTTACCACTTCCTCCCATTTACTCACCCGTTTTCCATTTCTTAATGAGACTAGAGTACGTTTCACTTCGACTTGTATAAATAGGCATTACTTATTTCCACCGAACAACAAGTTCAGGTCAGGAGCATACAACACTCAGAAAATATTTGCTAGCTCTCCATCTGTGAGCTTCCCACTTTCTAATACAAGTCGTAAAACAACTACTCTTCCAGAATCAACTATTCTGGTCTCAACAGTTTCTTCGCTTCCCTCCCCAAAACCAACCCTTCTCCTTCACTTTGTGACCGAAGCATGTCTGGAACGGCCATTTCTTGGTTTAGGCCGGATTTTTACAGATTGATCTCTCGAATCTAAATTACTCCCTTGCAGTACATTGTTTAGGGTTTAAATTTGTTTCTCACCCACACACCCAAAATTACCAAAATCAGCAGAAACCGTTTTCACCCTCAAATAATTGGCGACCACAGTGGGTGATTAATCTTTCGGTTACAATGTCAATTTTCGACCATCGATCTCATGCTTCGACCCAAACATCAAGATGGTAGAAGCAGGCGACCCGCTCAGGGATCGACGACTCAGTTACTAGACGACCCTATTATCAGTCTTAACACGGCGAGGGGTGTCTGGGGACTGCCTAAAGATTAAAAGCGAATGATCCAACCAGGGATCGACGACTCGATTATCAGATGAGATGATTGGGGACTTTCCACAATCATGGCAGTGCTTCCCATATAACTCGGTCTTACACCCGGAAGGTTCCCTTTTCATCAGGAGACCTGAAAAACCAAGTAAGTCTTACCTAGACAAGATACATGGTTTGGTATTTCATGTTTTCACGGGAATGATAAAACCGATAGCCATGTTATGTTTCACCCCATGTCATCTACCAACACACGGTTCCATGGTTTTCCTGGGATGTTTGCGTCACTTGCAATCGTAACCAAGACAACATCATTCCCAAAATAATTCATTCCAAAATAATCCATTCCAAAAGAATTATCCAAAACCCTCAAGGTAACATTTGTCTATCAACCCAAGAAATCCAAGAAATCAAAACCATAAACTAGGCGTTTCATTTGCCTTTCAAAAAAAAAAAAAAACCTAAAAATAAGAAGTTCAGAAGACAGAAATGAAAGTTTTTCAACAATGGCTTGCTCTTCTTAGAAAGAGCCTCCTTTGTGCTTTGGAGAGCCGCCCTTTTCAACTTCAGCTTCCTGGACAATTTCTCAACTTCCGCTTCCTGCTTCTTCACCATATCCGCAGAAGGACCTTCGACTGTTTCGACCAGCAACTTTTCAACCTCAGAGAAACCTTCAACAAACCAAGGAACATTGAATTCGAAGTTTACACACATGTCACAATGGAACTCCAGCTCGAGATTACATCCTCAGAAACAGTATGACCGATCACGTTGCACATGTCATCAATCGAAGACAAAGCTTCCTCCACCCGCTTAACCAACGCAAATCGACTAGTAATTTTCTTGGTCGTGGCAATATGTCTGTATCTTTCCCATATCTTAGTGTATAGTGCCGCATAATTAAGCCCCCAATCAACACGTGATCCGGATAAGGAACCAGGTATGGAGGAGCGAATGTGGCGCCCATAACTGAACCAGCAAGGGATCCCTAACTACAATTGCGCCAGCAGCCCCTGGAGTACTCTCCACCACTTGAGTCGTGGAAACGTCTTAAGGATGATGAACTTCAATGTCCAAGTCACTAGCCGGCACGGTTTCCGCAATTGGAGGTATGCTACGTCTTCACTGTGGCGGGTTTCTACTTCAAGGACATCCCCGAGAACGGTTTCCTCCTGGGATATCAAGATTTGGTTTTACTCAACAAAAAAAAAAAAACAGCAAAGGGAGAGAGGAAGAGGAAGAGGAAAGAAAGAAAATGGAAGGCTCACCGATTCACTTTCGGACTCATTTGGAGGAAGATTCACGCGTTGCTACCGGAAAAACTATCCTCCCGTCGTTTGGACTCCGAACTTTCTTCCTTCTCGGATCCCCCTTCAATATGGGTAGGTTCAGCATCGCCGCCTTCTGTCTCAAGAGACGCTGTCTTCTGACTGCGTGCAAGTTTGGTAAAGGCATTCACAATGCTGAGACCCTGGGCAAGACGCAAGGACAGACGCTTAGAAATGAGACGAAGATATACGTAATCCAACTAAATCAGGAAGAAAATCATACATACTCACATATTGGAAGAACTAAAAGTCAGAAGAGTCGTCGAACCTGACTGACAACTACCAGCATGGCTTTTAGACCTTCGCTCCTTCGATCGGGGACTGACCGCATCCGGGCTAGCGGACTTTCGCTTGGGAGAAGAAGGATCCCTCAGCAGTGGATGCTCCGCTAAAACCGCAGGAGAAGGCTTACCATGACGGTTTTCTACCACATCATTCACGAATCCATGGATAACGAGAAACTCATCCTGTCAAAATATGTTATATTTGTAGGTTGTTGATGGATTTCGTTCCGCAAGCAGAAAAGGCAGACTTTTACCCGGCACAAGAACACTAGCATCGAGAACAGTTGACAACGGGACTTCTGGAACAACCGGCGGACGAACGAGTGGGACCCCTTGGTCAAAACCCATATGCCGAGCCGCCCTATCGATATTGTAAGAGACTGCTTTGCAAGATCCTCGAAAGAAAGGCGGCACATGACCGGGCGTGCAGCTTTGCATGAACACCATCTCTCCAACACTCATATCCTCTTTATTAGAAGACAAATACATGCTCGAAGCAGGAGCAAAGGTACCGATCTGAGTTATTGACGCATGCACCGGAGCCCATGGACGAAAATTAACCATGTGCGAGTTTTCAAGAAATCCAACCAGGTTCGAACCAATCTTTGGGCGCCTATTCGACCAGCGCAGTATCCTAGAGCCACTCCAAGACTCGGGAAATATGGCCAACGGTTTTGGAGCATACCTTTCGAAGTGCTCCCACAGCTACGCTTGGAGAAAGGCGACATGAATATACGAATCCACTTTCATGTAGCCATTTTAAGCGTACATGTCCGCAACCAGCTGATCCAAGTGTGTGTACAGAGAACCAAGAAACAAGCCGCCAATAGGTAGAACGACACCTTTTGCCAATTTTATGGCAAACTTGATAAGTTCCTGTCTTATCTCCTTCTTACCCGAGCCGTCATCAAAAATATCTTTGGATAACCAAAGAGCCAAGAACGCCGCAACATGAAGCGTACTATTCTTATGATTCGGCTCCAACTCATCAGGAAACCACTGAGACACCCACCAGCCATAGAAGCACCTCGTCTCGTTTTCTTCCGAACGAAACCTTTTGATTTCGCGACCAGAGCGGCGCGCATTTCTTCTTCATCTGCAGACAATTTGACATCGAGGTTTCCTATTACGGGAAGATTCAGCATACGTCCACGCTCTCTAAGGAGATAGTCATTTCACCCCACCTGCATATGGCCGTGTGGGTGTTCGGACACCATCTGGAAATAAAAACAACCAATCCTGGAATATCTTTCCTAATTTGAAGCACTGCGGAAGCCGCGACAACATCAACGATCTGTACCTTGGTCAAACTGGTTTTTACACATTCCTTGCTCATCATGAATCACATCCATTTCTCAAAGGGACGCAATAGACTCACAGAGATTTTAAAGTCAATAGGATAAGCATGATACTCATGTAGGATCCAAATATCGCAACAACAACACACTTGCGGAATCTTCATCAACAACGTCGCGAAAATGTCGCAAAGTGATTTCAGAAATGACGATAACGTAAACATGAAGAAAGTACGAAGATCTTGCGAAAATTAGAGTGTCTGCGAGATTTAACATTTATACGCTTGCAAGGATGTCGCAAGGTAAATCCAAAATTAAGGGAAATATTAGTTGTACATGAGTTGTCATCCACTATGTAAACACTATATAAAGATGAGAGCAGGAGAGAGAAAAAGGGGGGGATACACATTTTAGGAGAGAGATATTATTTGAGGAGAGAGATATTTTTAGAGAGAGACTTTATTTTCTTTATCATCTTCTTCCCTAAAACTAGATCTAGAGCTCCACAAAATATCCATTAATGGAGATTGTAAATGTAATATTAATGTAACCTCAACAATCATAGTGAAAAACCCTAACCCCGTGGATGTAGATCACACTGATCGAACCACGTAAATCTTTGTGTCCATTTTTCAATTTTAGCACTTATTTCCTTATTTTGATTATGAAATAGATTTAGATCTACAAAATATTATGAGGGGTGTAGTGTGGGTTTTCCTGCAACTACATATGCGCTAGAAACAGGGAGAGAGTAATGGATTTTGTCCTTCCTGTAACTTGTAGGATCTAAAAATTTCCATGAAGATTAGCTATTGTTCATATTTATTTTTAGATCTTAAAATTTCAGGAGCAAAAACGGAAATTTCATGGAAGAAATTGCACCTTCAGGGAGTAAACATCATCAACAATTTAAAGACATGAAAAGAAAAAAAAAATTAGTTGTTGTGGTGAAATTCGGGGAAGAAAACCAAGGTTTCAATGGAAGATTTCCATGTTCAGGAGAAAAAGCAACAGGCAAATTGTTGAAGGAAATAAAGGAAGAACGAAGATAAGGATAAGAACAAAACACTGTGATTTCTATCACAAACAGAAACTCGCACAGATGGTTTGAGTTGGAGCGAATAAGCAAGAGGTCACGGGTTCGAATTCGCAGAGACACATATTTTTCATTTTATTATCATCTTCAGTGGCGAACAAGAGAATAAGGAAAAAATTTATGAGTTTATTTTGCAAAGGAGTTCTTGAAAAGTTGGTCTAGAGAACAACATATGTGTTTGTGGTCGCAAGTTCGAATTCACTTGCGAGCATAATTTTCTTCTTTTTTACAAAGGGGAAATAAATGGAATAAACTTACAACAGTGTGCATTCTAACACAAATAGAAACTGGCACATATGGTTAGGGATTCGGAATAAGAGTTAGAGTTCGCGTGATCAATTCTCGATAAGCTCGTAATTTTTCACACTTTTTGGAATTGTTGCTAAAACAAAGAAAGAATAATAAAGTAGCAATATGCGTTTATTTCGCAAAAGAGAACTAGCACAGTTGGTATGGGCAGTAAAATCCAACCATAAGGTCGCGGGTTCGAATCTTCCCCCTCGCAAAGAATTTTTTGCTTCGTAAAGAGGGGAAAAAATGAATAATTTCGCAAGGTTGTTTCATTCTTTCGCAAATAAGAGGCAGCACAGTTGGTCACCTGCGAAATTAATGAGTTCATGGTCGCGAGTTCAAATCTCAACGAACGTGTATTTTTAGCGTGTATTTTTTGCAAGTATATTTTGCAAGAAGAAAGTAAGTGATTATTTCGCAGAAACACTTCGCAGAGGCAGGGCTAGCACAGTTGGTCGGGAGGCATGAATGCAAGCAGAAGGTCGCAGGATCAATTCTTGCTTCTCGCACATTTATTTTTGTTATGAGAAATTTCGCACGAGACTTTGCCAATCTCATGCAAAGAAGAAAGTTGATGACTATCTCGCAAATTAATTTCGCAAGAGAGGTTAGAATAAGTTGGTATGGTGCGAGAATATGCAAGAGGCAGGTCAAGGGTTCAAATCTCATTTCTCACATTTCTTTTATACATTTCAAGGATGCTAGCTTCGCAAGCAAATCATACACTTCGCAAGAGACAACAACATCAGCAAACCACAAAAGCTAAGTACCACTTTCCAATATTTACTTTGCTTCAAATGATATGATATTATGAGAATGAATGAAAGAAATGACAGAAATGAAGGAATGAATGAAAGGATGAATGAAAGAATGAAGACATGCGATAATTTCGCAGAGATAATGGAAATGCGATAATTTCTCAAAGATAATGAGAAGAGATAATCAAAAATGAATGATTGAACGAATTGACAAAAATGAATGAGTGAGTGAATGGGACGAACCTTTATGGCGTACATCCTAGTTCGCGAATGATATTTCGTAAGAGGAAAATGTAAGACCTAAAGTGCGTCATATAAGGGGATATCTCTTGACATGGCTCGGGAAAAGGTTACACCGCTCTTGAACCGAGTCATGGAGATTTGGGGCCCATGAAAGCCTATCCGAGAGAGATACCTTGGATTTCCAACTATATATATAAGGTTATACCCTGGTTGGACGCCCGAGGGTCTCTTCCAAGGAGTCGGTGTATGCTCAAGGCGCCGGGTACACGGTTGAGCCAAGAGTGCCTAGGGCATTTGAAGTGTCTCGGCCATTCTAGGCAAGTCTTGGTATATCTTGCACTCGGCCCGAAGAAAACTCCACTTAGGGTGCGATCTCGTATCCATAAACCATATAGGTATAAGGGATAAGAGGCTGCGAAAACAATAGTTGTTGTTAAGATCGGATGGGAGGAGCTAGTCTTGTATGGCCGATGTACGCCTCCTTGAAGGGGCAACCGGGGAGATAATAAGGCGGCACCCTCCATTAGGGAGTGATAAGTGTCTTAAGACGCAAATGTCATGAGGCTTTATTTTCGCAAGAAAATTTAGGCTTGTCATATTTGTGCAATGATCTGAAGAGGCAATAATACAAAAGACAAAGATAAGGCGAGATCAATGGGTCTTTACATGAAAGTGTAAAGACGTCTTGCGATTTCGTCGCAAGACGGCAATGTCATGGGGCTTTATGTTCGCAAGAATATTTAGGCCTGTCATATTGTCGCAATAATGAGGGGTGGAAAAATAAGACCTTTAACTAGGAAGGCAAAATAAGACCACACAAGAAAACTGATAAGGCAAGACCAATGGGTCATTACATGAAAATGTAAAGACGTCCTGCGATCTTGTCGCAATGACAAAATTCAACATAAACATTTTGAATGTAAGTAACAGAGATCTTTCATCGCAAAAAGATTACATGATAAGCTTGCGAGCTTGAAAAAATGATTAAATGATAAGCTTGCGAACATATACATGATAATGAGACTGAGGCAATGCAAATGCCACACACTTGATATTATGATCATATTATCATGCGATACTAATAGTGCAGGAATAAGAAAAAATGAAGCACAAGTAAGAACTTGCGAGAAACAATAAATACGCAAAGAGGAATGCATATACTAGAGACAAAATCAAAGAAATGAATAATGGAAGCGATTTAAAGCTACTTCAATTTTAGAGCGGCAAAATGAGCTAAGTAAAACAAACATTAGCTATACATTGCAGTAGATAAGCATTCTCATCATACAAGCATCATACTCGCATCATGAAAGCATCGCATAAGCATTTCATGGCATAAGCATTGCATACACATTTCATAACATAAGCATTATTATATTCGAACAAGTATTTTACAGAGAATTTTGTGAGAATTATTCAAAACTTCGAGAGATATTGAGAATTTCTTGAATTATTAAGAATTTCGCGAGAATGTGATTATTTCACAAGATAAGATAGGCAGCCTGAAGAGATTATACTATGACATGGGCACAAAATAAGAATGCAAAAACAATTCACTCAATCAACACTTTCTCAAGGATTCTACCCTCATAGATAAAGAACAGAGGCAACTATGGATAACCAAGAAAACATTTTATGTTCTTCATCTTCTCGGCAAGAATCATTTCCAAAGTGGATGTTCGCTAATAAACAACAAGAATCCTCATCAAAAATGGAGTAATAATTTCGCATGAATAGAGGCAATACTTCTTATTCGCAATCAAGGGAGATACGTCTTATACTTCTAAAAGGATACTTCATACTTCTTATATATTTCGAGGATTAAGTACTTCTTATACTTCTTCAAGGATACTTCATACTTCGCATACTTCAAGGGTTGATACTTCTTATTTATTTCACAAAGCTTCGGAACTTCGCAAAAGAATAGAGGCAAGTATATACTGTTCAACTCCAGTATTGTTTCGCTCGTTCCTTCATCAACAAAGGTTAAAGACTACTACAACAACGGATTTTTTCTTAAAGATCGCTCTTCAAGCAATATTCAAGAAAAAAGAGGCAAGATGTAGGATCCAAATATCACAACAACAACACACTTGCGGAATCTTCATCAACAACGTCGCGAAAATGTCGCAAAGTGATTTCAGAAATGACGATAACGTAAACATGAAGAAAGTACGAAGATCTTGCGAAAATTAGAGTATCTGCGAGATTTAACATTTATACTCTTGCGAGGATATCGCAAGGTAAATCCGAAATTAAGGGAAATATTAGTTGTACATGAGCTGTCATCCACTATGTAAACACTATATAAAGATGAGAGCAGGAGAGATAAAAAGGGGGGGATACACATTTTAGGAGAGAGATATTATTTGAGGAGAGAGATATTTTTAGAGAGAGACTTTATTTTCTTTATCATCTTCTTCCCTAAAACTAGATCTAGAGCTCCAAAAAATATCCATTAATGGAGATTGTAAATGTAATATTAATGTAACCTCAACAATCATAGTGAAAAACCCTAACCCCGTGGATGTAGATCACATTGATCGAACCACGTAAATCTTTGTGTCCATTTTTCAATTTTAGCACTTATTTCCTTATTTTGATTATGAAATAGATTTAGATCTACGAAATATTATGAGGGGTGTAGTGTGGGTTTTCCTGCAACTACAACTCTTTCCTCTGAAGACAAAACCTTGTTACTCCACTTGGCCGAACCGACCGGACCTCTCCTTCACTTTCCAGATCAGTCAGAAGAATCGACACATACTTGGGATGGTTTCTCCTAATCGTGGCGGATGTTGTAAATAACTCATCATCTATGTTTGGCTTGGAATTTCCAACGTCTTTCGGTATGGCAGAACTTTTCTCAAATGACATCCTAGCGAAAATTCTCTCACGCTACTTCCACTTCCGAAAAAACTACAATGAAACAATACGAAGAGAAATTATTCCGGAAAGTGCATGGAAATTATTTTATCAGACACAGGAGATCCATCCTAGATGCATGCCAATTTGTTTCAAAGTCACAATACGTATAGGCAAAGAAGTGGGGACTGACAGACCCTGCGTCACCACCTCATGCCAAGGCCGTACCTGCAACGAGAAATTTGCGCCCAGGCCAAGGAGGCGCGCCCCCACCATGGGAACCATACACACGGCCACACCATGAAAAGGAGTAAAACCTAGAAACTAGGTTTTCATGAGAAGGGAATGATAGTTACCAGCTCATGCATGCCTACTTTGCACAATAAATTGAGGCGGTCAACATTGCTACGGTATTCACTCCTAAATGCTACTATAGGTTCGTGCAAAGCATACCTACGGCTAGGATTCATGCCAATACAGAAGGACAATATTTTCTACAAGATCATGAAAAGGTACGCCTGCAGCTAGGGTTTGCACTAACACAAGAAAACAAGAAAAAAAATTTAAAGAGGAAGTGCTGGAAGACATACCTGGTATTCGCTCGTCCGCTTTACTGTTACCACACGGCCATAGTAAAAAAATAATAATAATAATAATAAAGGTGTGAAATAAAAGGAGAGGCCGACCCCTTTTATAGGCGTGATGCTTGGGAGTTTGAATAAGAAAAGGACTTCCTATTTGAGTCAAGTAAGGAAAAGAGGCAACCGTGCCCGTGAAGACAAATCACCATGCCAAGCCATCCGCACCATGCCTTGGCCCCACCATGCCAAACCGTCCGCGCATGCTTTGCCTCACCAAACCATGTCATGCCTTACACCACCGTCCGCGCCATGCTTGCCTCGCCAAACCGCGTCATTCCTTGCACCATCGTGTCGCGCCATGACTTGCCGCGCCAACACCAACAACTCGCCGAGCCAGCGTCATGATGTTACCTAACCCATCCAAGATGATGCATAGCCAGACTAAGCCGACGATCTTCATCTCACCGCTTCACAGTCTACACCACAAATAGAATCTATGCAAGGCTGACAAACACGGGGATCATGAACTCTCCTTACCTCTCGAAAAAGGTTAGTAGGACCTTCCTGACCATCTTTTCACGACTTGTTGTTTCGATTTTTGTCCTGACCTGTCACCATCTTATGCTTACCTCGCAACGATGCTCCCGTTCCGAGCTAAGCAGGGGACTTAATGTTGATGGTGGGTTTTAGCCTAGGGTTAAAATCGTAAAACTGTACAACTAACATGACGTCACTATGGCCATTTATTGAATCTATCAGCATGCCTACGTAAGAATTACCAGGGTACCTTTTTTTTAACGTGTCATGTTCCACGGCAGAACCCTTAACATGACCGACGTCATCTATGCCAAACCCTAATTCTCATGCTACCGCACCAAGGCATGCAAACCATGCCAGAGCACCATTGTGCCAATGGAAAACCATTCCAGCCACATCTCCGCGCCAAGGCATGCCAACCATGACAGCCGCACCACTGTGCCAATGGCAAACCATGCCATCCACATCTCCGCGCCAAGGCATGCCAACCATGCCAGCCGCACCACTGTGCCAATGGCAAACCATGCCAGCCACATCTCCGCGCCAAGGCATGCCAACCATGCACTAGTGGAAAATGGGTGTTTACCAACCTACACCAGAGACCCTCATTGACGGTAGTTAGACCGTTGACCAAACAAAGCGGTCTCTGATATGATAAAAAAATGAAAAAAATCCGAGAGCTTAATAAACCATCTCTGAATAACAAAAATTATTTACCACCTTACCCCTCAAGGAACTACCGATTCCGCGACCACTGATCATAGTCTAGGGATTGAAACTAATTGATCCAATGGTTGAGATTAAGATACTCTATCTACGTGTCAGGAAAAAAAAATACTCTTATCTCTTTATTAAAACCACGAAAAGTTATCCATTACTCTCTCCTCTACTCTCTCTCTCTACTCGTATCCCTTCACAAGTTTTTCTCTGGTTTCTCCGCCTTCAACTCACCACCACAGACAATAGATCAGCATCCTCCACTTCCATCACCACCACAACAATACCTTCTCCTTCATCTTCTCGATTGATTTAGTTTGTACGCTTAAAATCAATGAACCGCAGAAAAACCCTAGACTACAAATCTGTATTGATTCTCACTTCAAAAATTGAAACTCAATGTCAAAAAATCAAAGCTTATCTGAACCCAAATCTCAAAACCAAAACCCATGTATCAGAAGAAATCAAGAGGAGCTTTCTAACCCTAGATTTAGTATTTAGTTGTTTTGTTATTGATATCATCAGGCTAATTAGCCTCTCTCTTCTGCTCTTTCTTCTTCGGCTCTTAGTCTGCATTTATGAACTAAAAGTTCGTGGAAATGGAGAAATCAGTAAACCCAAGATGCTATTTCAACCGAATTAATAAACCCTTTTCTTGATTCTTCTTCTTAAATCCCTCAACTCCTTTGTCGAATTGTAAATCTCAAATCATTTTAGGGGAATGATTCAATCCATGTTTGTTTTTTTCTTTTTTACATTTTTGGGGGTTTTATCAAAATCTCTAACTAGATCTAAATAAATAATCATCTTATGAACGGTTACTACTAAAGCTATTTGTTTTAGGAAAGTCTAGGGTTTGAGAATCTCTAGACGTTCTTTGAAGATGTAGAATTGTTGGAGTCTACAGTGTTCAATCTGAAAAATGGAAGGCAATACCCTCAAACGAAGAATCGATTTCAAGGTTGGTTTTGAAACTTGGCTAGATTTTCTTTCCATCTCACAATATATTTTTAGGTCACTGATTGGATTCCCATGTTTATTTTTTGTAATTGATCTCTGAATTGTTTGCATTTTGATTAACGATTTTGTTTTGTTGATTGCGGTTGGGTCGTTCTTAGGTGCCATTGAAAGAAACTAAAAGTGGCTTTTTTTAGAGGAGCTTCGTTGGATCAATTTCTGTCATATTTGATTCATATTTATAGATTGATGTTAGAACCAATTTTGAGAATATTGAATATCTTCATCGAGTTAGGATTTGCAATTTACTTTTTCGAATTTATTTTTCCATTTTTTTGTTTGTTGATGAGGGTTTTAACTATTATTATTTTTATTTGATTTTCCACAAATTTCATTAGGTACAATTGCACTTCTTAAAGATATTCTTGGTATAACACCTATCTGCATTTCTTAGAAGTAAATTAGTGTTTTTTTATGGGATTATTGTTGAAGCATGGGTGTCTTTGATAGAGTAATTATTTATTCTAGGGTTTGTAGTTAGATGATTGGTATCTTTGATGAGGTGATTATAAGCATGATAGAGTAATTTGGTTTGATCTGATGTTGGATAATGTTTTTGCTTTGATACATGTTGGGTTTGATATGTTAAAAAGATTGGAGAATTTGATCATGTTTACCATTTTGAGCCTAAATTTCATCCTGGGTTTTGGGTATATTCAGGATTGATACGTGGTTTATATTTTTTCTGTGTTGAGTATTGTTCAATTTAGTGGTAATGGTGGTCTTAGAGGTGACAAATAATTTATTTATGTTTGAATCACTGAAGAAGTTGACATATGTAGTTAATCTATGGTATTCTGAGAACTGTCTGCTTTTCTAAAATACCCCTAGTATGTTTGCAAACTTAAGGGTGAGAATCGTTTTCGGAAAATTGTCTTAGTTGTTGAATTTATATGTTGAGAATGTCAATCTTTATCTTTGAATTTTTAGTTATTAAATGGTTGATTAGGTTTGGGTGGGACATTCGAGAATTGTTCTGCTGTCATACGTTTTCGATTCGATCTTCTTATTATGCCATAGATGAAAGTAAAATGCTGTTTGGTGTGAATATTACATGGACTTATATGGAACTTGGTTTGCTTAGCTCAAGTTAGTATGATTTAACTCCCAAATACAATTGCTTGCCTAACCTTGAAATATTTCTATGAAAGAACAGACCCTAAATATGAGTCAAGATATCTTATTTAAGTGATAATCACTCATTTTGTTGTCTTGACATAAACATTTTTTTCTCTTTAATGCTCCTTGTTTAATGTTGCGAGTGCAAGCAAGACTATTTGGTTGAGTTTTAAGAATGCACAAAACTGGTACTTCTAATTTTCTTTCTCTTTTCCTTTTCTTTTAAATTGAGTTAGGTCTGTGTGTATTGAGAATCAAAGAAAATTGTGTTACAGTGAAATAGAAGTTGTTAGTTGTTGATTTGATTTCTTAATCTCCACTAACTGAAATACTTTAGGAACCTATTTTGATTAGCAAGAATTGGGTGAAGGTGTTCTGATGCTATTAATGAATTTTATTTGTGGATTCTGTTGTGTTAATAATGATTCGAACATTTGCTTGGTCGGTTTAATTGCATATCTAGCTCGTCTACTCATTTCAAGAACCTGTTAAATCTTGCGTAATCAGGGCTTCTGAATTTATAGTTTTGTGTCTTTTAGACAAATTTTGTATTGTCCTTTGTTAGTTGCAGACTTCTAGTTTGTTTTATCTGCTTGGAAATAGATTTACATAAGTATTCAGAACTCTCCATGAAAAATTGAATTGTTACTTTGGAAATAATGAAGAGAACCATAGTAATTTCATAAGAGCATAAGTTATTATTCAGTTTATAGTGTGACTCGATAAATATGTCTTTATCTTGTTTTTAATCATTTATTATCTTGCTTAATTAGATTGTCATGTTGTTGAATATTTTCTGAAACTGTTGGCTACTTGGCTTGTTTGCAGGTGCTGATGGAAAGAAAGGTGGCGCGGGCATCAAGTTAGAAACAAACCGAATTTGGGGATTGCGAATGTGGTCGTAAATTATTGTCTAGGTGATCTTCATGGTTCTATGCAATGCTTTCTTCATTTGTTAAATTACTAATTTTTATTGTTTAACCATGGTCTTTCCTTCAACACCAGGATCTTTGTAGTTAAAACTTCTAATGCCCATACTTGATTCTGCGGTACTTGCAAGTTCGACTTACGAGTTGGTTAGCCCCAATTTTTGTTGTTAATTATTAAACCATGGTTTCACCTTCAAAATCAGTACACAAGCTAGCTAGCTTGGACATGTATTTTCTTGAACCAGAATTTCATCTTTTTTGTGTAATTTTAAACCCAATGGATAAAATAAATGTATGAATGTGTAATTCTCAAGTTTGAATTTGAATTTCAGTCTGGGTTTGACTTGACTTTGACTTGACTTTGTTTGAGTTCCATTTGACTTGACTTTGACTTGACCTTGACCTGACTTGACCTTGATGCAGTCAGATTATTTCAGATTTAGCCATTCAGGCATTTCAGCAAATCTGAATTTATATATTTTTTTATATTATAATTTAAATCTGAGACCCACGGCTAAGGGTTTGTACCCTGTTACTCCTAAAATCAGTCGCTGTTTTGAGACCCACGGATAAGGGTTGTACCAAACTGGGACGCTTTATCAGAGACCCCAACATAGACGGTTGAAAATGGTCGTATAACTCGAATATATGACTTGTCCTGACGGTCGCGGAACTTCTGTTTTCCACTAGTGATGCCAGCCGCACCACTGTGCCAATGGCAAACCATGCCAGCCACATCTTCGCGCTAAGGCATACCAACCATGCCAGCCGCACCACTGTACCAATGGCAAACCATGCCAGCCGCGTCTACCGCGCCAAGGCATGCCAACCATGTTAGCCGCACCATGCGCCGATGGCATGCCAAACCCTTGGCCCCACCAGCCAACCGCACCTTGCCTTGGCCCCACCATGCCAAGCCGTCCGTGCTAAACCCTTGTCCCCAACCATGCTAGCCGCACCATGCGCCAATGGCATGCCAAACCCTTGGCCCCACCATGCCAACCGCACCTTGCCTTGGCCCCACCATGCCAACCGCACCTTGCCTTGGCCCCACCATGCCAAACCCTTGGCCCCACCATGCCAAGCCAACCGCACCTTGCCTTGGCCCCACCATGCCAAGCCATTCACGTTATTTTGCCTTAGCCCCACCATGCCGTCCTTCCCCATGCGGCTACCAATACGAAGGCGTGCGACGATCAACGGACACCCTTCCATCCTAGATGCAAATCCTAGCCGTCCAAGGTCGCCAAACAACGCATGGTAACCTTTGGCCCAAAACCCTAGTTTTGGCCACGCCAAGGCATGCCATGCCAAATGTGCCAATGGCATGCCAACCGCCTTGCCGCGAAATGCCATGCCGGCCTTCCCTATTGCGGCTACCAAAACGAAGGCGTGCGACGATCAACGGCCACCCTTCCATGCTAGATGCAAATCCTAGCCTTCCAAGGTCGCCAAACAACGCATGGTAATTTGGCCCAAAACCCTAGTTTTGGCCACGCCAAACCGCTCCAAGGCATGCCATGCCACATGTGCCAATGGCATGCCAACCGCCTTGACGCACCGTACCATGCCGGCTTTCCCCATGCGGCTACCAAAACGAAGGCGTGCGACGATCAATGGCCACCCTTCCATCCTAGATGCAAATCCTAGCCGTCCAAGGTCGCCAGATAACGCATGGTAACCTTTGGCCCAAAACCCTAGTTTTTTGTCACGCCAAACCGCGCCAAGGCAAGCCACATGTGCCAATGGCGTGCCAACCGCCTTGCCGCGCCATGCCATGCCGGCCTTCTCTATTTTGGCTACCAAAACGAAGGCGTGCGACGATCAACGACCACCTTCCATCCTAGATGCAAATCCTAGCCATCCAAGGTCGCCAAACAACGCATGGTAACTGGTAGGCCTTTGAATGTGTTTAGATTTAAGCCTACTTTTGATAACCGCAAGTGCACGGCGTCTATCGAAGACGTGGAAAGTACGGGTCGAACCACAGAGACGAGGAGGTGCTGATGTTGATCTAAGGTTTTCCTAAACTGAATTCAGGGGAATGTAACTCAAATAATTGATTTGTTTTGTTGTCTAACATTGCGGTTGAGTGGAAGTGTCTCTAAACTAAAGCGGTGACAAAGTAGAAAGCACCAGGGTGATCAATCCACCCCTAATCTCATGCCCAGGCCATATTTCTTAAGCTATCTTCTTGTGCCTTCTAATGAAGGTCTACAATGGATGTTCATTAACTGAATTTTCTAACTAACCCCTAGTATGAGCTATCTTCTTACAGTATAGCTCATCACAGGCTAACGAGTTTCATCAACTAATTAGTAATCCTAATCATGTTGTAATTTAGCAAAAACACAACCAAGAATATATGAGCTTGACATGAAAATCGGGGTTTCATTAACACCCTGGATAATTAAATTAAAGCATTATAAAAGCAATATAACACAAATTGAACTAAAATGGTGCTCTGGCTAACCCAGGCATACCCAAAATCATTCTCTACCTCTTCTATTTATACCTCCAAACATAAACCCTAATTTTACTTTAAAATAGAAATTAAATCAAATTGACTCTCACCCACGTCTCTGAATTGCTTCTCTCTTTTGTCACTTCGGCTCAGAGCTCCATCCGTCCATAGTTGGTGAAACCCTAGCTCTTATTTTCTCTAAGTTAGCTTCTAGGGTTGGGAGAAGCTAAGAGAGAGAAAACTAGGGCTAGAGAGGTGGAGAAGGAGGTGCGGCTGATGCAGGGAAGGTTGGTGTTGTGTCAGGAGGTGATGGGAGTGATGAAGGTGATGACTGCAACAAGTATGGTCGGAGAGGAAGGGTATGGTCTCTGCAACTGTCGGGGTGAGGGAGAGAAGAGAAGAAAGAGAAGAAGGAAAAGAAAATGAGGGTAGGTCGATTAGGGTATAGGGTTTGGTGGTTTAGGTGTTGAGCGGAGCTGCGGGGGTTTGATGAAGAGGCCTCGGCGAGCGTTGGATGAAGCGGTACGATCCGAACGGGGCGAGGGAGGCTCGGAATAGGCGGGTGTTGTGAGGGAGCATCAAACGTTGATGTGAAAGGCGGAGCGACCGTTGGATGAAGCGGAGGGAGATCTCAATGGCTCAGAAATGATGGGCTTGGATCCGGGTCGTGGGTCGGAGTTGGATAGCTCGAGCCCATGTCTTGTAGATGAGTTGCTACTTGTTGGGTTTGCAGGCCCGATGCGCGCTGAGCTTTGGCTTCTGCTCCATAGACGCTTGAATCAATTCTTTGCTCCCTCGGCTCCTCGGATTCTCCGAGCTTTATTTATTACCTAAAAACACTAAATTAATTAATACAAATATTTATTCTTGAAAACAAAGAAAAGACAGAATCTGGGATAATATCTGATTCATGAGTACAAAAGATGAGTAAAATGCCAGTAAAAAGGTGTATAAATATGCAATATTTGGCACTCATCAAATACCCCCAAACCTGAATTTTACTTGTCCTCAAGTGAAACAGAAATGAAGAAATCCTAACTATACCCCTGTCGCAGAGTCTCTCGAATGCATTTAGCGTATGCACTAAGACTTTAAACCCCTAGGTGTCCCTAGTGGACGAGTTGTAGTCTCGTGAGGGTTTACCAGAGGTGTACCCACAAAACCTTCTCCAACTTCAGAGTGTAAAAGAGTCTCAAGCATCCAAGGAGCTATGAGGACGTAGAGTTTCTGCATGCTAGTAACATGAAGTTAGAACTACCAAAGAACGCATTCTCATCCTTAAGTGTTGAGCGAGAAGTAACCATACCATATGAAAGAATTCGGATTCGATTGTGATCATAAGCCTCGACTTCTGCCTCACCATTAGGGTTTTATGATAATTGCACTCAAAAAGATCGCTTTTTTAGTCTCTCATGTGTGCGGGCAGGAATAAAGAGAGAAATCCTGCACACGTTGAAGGTAAGAAGGATAACCTTCCGAAATAATTTCGGAGACTCCACGAGTTGTGGACAAAAAGAATCTTTTTCTCGATGATCTCTAAGAAAGGAAATCAACCATTAGCAAGGATGGGAGTACTCACTTACCTTCTCACCCGATCGGCAATTAATATCACTCTCTCAAAGATTCATAGAAACGTCTTCAATCTTCGGTCTTCGGTCTTCAAATGTTGATGACGAACTTCTGAACTTCACAAAAACTTGACAAAATATTTTTTTTTTTTTTTTTTTTTTTTTTTTACACTTGTCTTGATTTCACAAACTTCATTAATTCTCATCCTATTTTCTTTTCTTTGTTGCACGTGAACCTTGGATTATTTCAACTTTTCTTCAAATATTCTGATGATGCTCCGCTTGTTGACGATGATGTGTTTCTATGAATCTGTTGATTGAGAGGGAGAGAGTGATGCTAACTGCAAATCGGTATTTAGAAGGAGTTTTCATCTTTAGACGTCACCCTCATGATTGACAAAAATTAGCACTCAAGAGATCAAAAGTAGTCTTTGAAAGTGGTACGAAGTTGGGTAGCTCACCATTCCTACCGGAATTGACGTACGGTGACACACACTCTAATGACTTTTCTAGAAAGTTGCAAAAAATTGAAAGTTGGTGCCTCACTTGATGTAAAATGGGTAGTCTCCACTATTGGTGATCACAATTCTACTACCGAATATCTAAACAACACCTAATTCGCCCTCCGGTATGGTTAAATCCAACTTTAACGCTCTAATCAACTAAGAAACCTGATTGCGTTTTCCGGTACTTCCAAGTCCTGTTATTTCGGTCAGACTCTCAATGTAAACATAGCTAGAAGCATGCTAGTGACTCTAAAATCTCTAAAAGTTGGAGGTTTGTACAAAAAGAGTTTTTTTTTTTTTTTTTTAAAGAAAGACTAAAAACTCTAAATGCAAAATGCAAATGCACCCCCAAACCTAAATCAAACATTGTCATCAATGTGTCAGGAAAAATTTAAACAGTCACATACCAAGAGAACTATGTTGAGTAGAGAAAAAGGAAGAGATTACCGGATGTCGGTGGGAGCACGGTTAGAGCTTCACTAGTCAAGGCTAGAATCCAACATTCTCAGCGGAGATCATATCGGATTAGCACAATATATGTACAAGAAGACTCAACCGATTCAAGAAAAAAAAATTTAACAAGTCCTACTGGATTATATACAATGAGCATTCACCATACACTAACAATCTAAAGAGTTGAGGATCAACCCAATAGAAAATATGTACAAACATTAGCAGCCTTACACAAATATAACATGATAGTGCAAGTAAGACTGCAAATGGGAATGATTTTCCCCCAAACCTAAACTTGTGAACAGGTGTGTTTGTGAGAACAAAATCTTGCAATTTTAAAGGTATATCATGCAAAAGGTCTAACTCAAAATGAGTTTTGCTAATAACAGGCAGACATACACGTTCCAACTGTGGCTCCTTAAGAGTGTTATACTTTGATGCGAAATAGTCCAAGAGGACTTGGGAAGCACAAAGCTCTAGGCCTAAGTTAGGCATTTTTAGAAAAGTTGGTTTTGCAATTTTGTGACAAACTACACCTAGGTTTGGTGGAGGAGTTTCAATTTGTGACTTAGGAGAGAGATTAGGTGAATCTAAATTGTTTTCATGTATAAAATCGTTTGCACCATCACACACTTTCCTAAAGTCAGAAGAGGGTAAATCATGTTCACCTGCATAGAACAATTCATCAATCTCTAGGTCATACTCATCATTATTCTCATGCATAACATAACGGGGAGAGATATCATGTCAGTAACCTAGGCATGGAGTTAGGCACATGCATTGAATCATCCGTGTCCTTGAGACAATTCAGCTATTCCTAGGTCACAAACATGTGGTAAAGCATGCTCATTTTCACATAACAATTTCACAGGCCCCAAATCAGCATTACATGTATGAATATTAGAAGAATCGTCATTCATAGGGTTCACAGGAGAGAAACTCAATGTTTTTGAACCCAGAGATTTCAATATATTTTCAGTATAAACAAGTTCTTCTAACATGTCATATTCATCCTCATCATCATCATAACAAAAATGCAATTCCCTATTGGCATTTCTAGTGTACTCATCTACCTCTATATTAGGTTCATATTCAATATCAGTTGCATGAGTAGGCATAGAAACACTATTTTCAAAATTATCAGGAATAACAAACATCCTATCATAAGTTTCCTTCCAATCTTCATTTTGTAACTCAATCAGGTTCCTTTGAAGAATCATAGTGAGTTGTTCTATTGAAGGAGAGTCTTCACTAGTGGGTATGCATTCCTCATATGGATATTCATTGTATGGTTGAGCATGAGGTTCACTAGAGAAGGGAAATTCAGACATGTTGATATATGGATGGTCATGTATTGCATTCAGTTCAAGCCTAGCATTTTGTTCCATGAGCGTTTCCATTAGTGATTGTAAACAAGGAGTCGGGGGAGTATAAAATTGTTCAACTCCCCACTTTGTGGTGACCGATACATGTGCTCATGATGGTTAGGGTATGAGTATCCAAGGTCGGGGTCCCGAGAAGGCTCATAATACTCCCTAAAATCATTATGGTCTGTGGGGGTTTCATATGGTGAAGCATGCCCGTAAGCAAGCTCTCTAATGGATTTGTTTTCATCCCCAGTCGCAGACCAAAATCCTGACATGATTTAACAACTCAAATTGAACTCAAAGCCCAGTTGTAGTGGACTCAAATTGGTTTATTGGGTTTCATTTGGTTTATTGAGTTTCATTTGGTTTGTGTGGGATTTGGTTTATTGGGCTTTTGGTTTGTTGGGAAAGTACAGCCCAGCAGTTGGAACAGATTTAATTTGACCCAGGCTAGGTTGAGTTGGGCTCGGTTTTGTGCACGACCCAGTGGGTTGATCCCAATTTCGATTGATGCGGGCTTGACTTATGCGGCCAATTGCTCGATTTGGATCAAAGAGCCCGGAGTTAATGTACAGCCAGGTGGTTGGGCTTTGGGCTGATTTAGGTGCAGCCCGGTTTAGATGAGAATTTGGTTTAATTGGGGCTGGTTTGTTTTGCGAGCCCAGATTGTTGTGGGAAGTTTTGGTTGTGTAAAACCCAGTTGTTGCATTTTACACGAGTTTGGTCGAGTTTAAAAAAGCCGTACACAAAGACAACTCGGTTTATATGGGCAGAGCACACAACTTGTGCACAACACGGCTTTAGCAAGTTTGCACAACAGGTCTAAGTGCATTCACATCTCAAAGACATGACAAGTGAGAGCTTATGCACGAGCTAACAAATAAACACCCACAAGGTAGCACAAATTCAAACGGGGTTTAAGGCAAGATCAAGCATGCATTGCAGGGTCAATCGAGGTTGGCTCACAAAGTTGACGAGGGTGGGTTAAAGCTCAGGCCACAGATTTATGTGCTCATACAACACACACAGATGACCTAGCTTGGCAGCGGTTCTCACAGACTAAGCACACGAGAAGTGCTTCTATTGTTGGAGACAGACAAAGCAAACTCACCGAACAAGAGACACAAAGACACAGAGTAGAGTAGGTTTTTGTGTAAGATGCCTTTGGGTTTTACATATTTCAAGAGCCGATTCACAAAAATTGCGAGAATTGATGCTAACACAGTTTAAAGATCGTGCACGGGGTCACAAGCGAGATGGAGCACAAGGGTTACAGAGCCGCCGGCAGCTTGTTATCGCAATTCACAAAGTAGATGCATACAAGGTGCGGGGAGCTCAATTGTTATGAAAGGGTTTAATTATGACAAAGCCAGTGATTAAAGCATGCACAAGGTTTTCACGGGGTAAGCTCAGTTACACTAAACCACGAGCTTCAAAATTACAACATTTACTCAAGTGTTATAGAATGGTCAAAAATTCCGGAGGTGGAGCAATATGCCGCAAGGTCTCTAGCTTATCATGCAAAGCGGGGGTAGCTCCACACTTGTCGCCAGGGGGCTAGCAAGGTGGTAGATGGCTCACAAGGCTCACATGGTTCACAGGGCTAGCACCAGGTCAAGCATGCATAAATAGCTCACAAGGCAGAAATGGGGTTTAGAGAACAATACCACCAGTTTAGGCTAATCCACAAGTTCTCCTTTGCTCCTTTGCTAGTCTTTCTTGGATTGTAAAGTTCACAAAGATGCACTTGTTACTTAAAAGAAAATCAGTTCTCAATGTTGCACAAATCAAGACACACTAAGGTGCACGGATGTACAGATTACACTATCGTAACCACTAAGGTGCACAGCTAAGATGAAAGAAGTTTGACAAATGCACAACCAAGTTACAAGATTATAGAAATTAAATGAGCTACAGCATGTGATGCAGATACAGAGCACAAGATAAATGAAGCTAATGAGAGTAAAAGAAAATCTAAATTATACTAAGTTATACCAACAATGCAAGACTACAATGCACTAAACACAGCTAGACAATTAACACATGAGATGTAAGCAAGTAAGAATCACTAAAAACAAGCAATACAAGAAGCAAGGATGTAAAGTTGCACAAATAGAAAAGTCTCAGCTAAGTTACACTATCAACAGGGGATAACAAAGATGATTTCAACACATATATACAAGACTAATCGAAAATCAGTAGAAAGCAAGTTAAAGATCACAGGCACACGCAAGTCCCCGGCAGCGGCGCCAAAAACTTGGTAGGCCTTTGAATGTGTTTAGATTTAAGCCTACTTGTGATAACCGCAAGTGCACGGCGTCTATCGGAGACGTGGCAAGTACGGGTCGAACCACAGAGACGAGGAGGTGCTGATGTTGATCTAAGGTTTGCCTAAACTGAATTCAGGGGAATGTAACTCAAATAATTGATTTGTTTTGTTGTCGGAACGACTGAGGTTGAGTGGAAGTGTCTCTAAACTAAAGCAGTGACAAAGTAGAAAGCACCAGGGTGATCAATCCACCCCTAATCTCATGCCCAGGCCATATTTCTTAAGCTATCTTCTTGTGCCTTCTAATGAAGGTCTACAATGGATGTTCATTAACTGAATTTTCTAACTAACCCCTAGTATGAGCTATCTTCTTACAGTATAGCTCATCACAGGCTAACGAGTTTCATCAACTAATTAGTAATCCTAATCATGTTGTAATTTAGCAAAAACACAACCAAGAATATATGAGCTTGACATGAAATTCAGGGGTTTCATTAACACCCTGGATAATTAAATTAAAGCATTATAAAAGCAATATAACACAAATTGAACTAAAATGGTGCTCTGGCTAACCCAGGCATACCCAAAATCATTCTCTACCTCTTCTATTTATACCTCCAAACATAAACCCTAATTTTACTTTAAAATAGAAATTAAATCAAATTGACTCTCACCCACGTCCTCGAATTGCTTCTCTCTTTTGTCACTTGGCTCCGAGCTCCATCCAGTCCATAGTTGGTGAAACCCTAGCTCTTATTTTCTCTAAGTTAGCTTCTAGGGTTGGGAGAAGCTAAGAGAGAGAAAACTAGGGCTAGAGAGGTGGAGAAGGAGGTGCTACTGATGCGGGGAAGGTTGGTCTTTGTGTCGGAGGTGATGGGAGTGATGAAGGTGATGACTGCAACAAGTATGGTCGGAGAGGAAGGGTATGGTCTCTGCAACTGTAGGGGTGAGGGGGAGAAGAGAAGAAAGAGAAGAAGGAAAAGAAAATGAGGGTAGGTCGATTAGGGTATAGGGTTTGGTGGTTTAGGTGTTGAGCGGGCACAGCAGGGTTTGATGAAGAGGCCTCAGCGAGCGTTGGATGAAGCGGTTACGATCTGAACGGCTGAGGGGAGGCTCGGAGTAAACTGGTGTTGAGCGGGAGCATCAAACGTTGATGTGCAAGGCGGAGCGACCGTTGGATGAAGCGGAGGGAGATCTCAATGTCTTAGAAATGATGGGCTTGGATCCGGGTCGTGGGTCGGAGTTGGATAGATCGAGCCCATGTCTTGTAGATGAGTTGCTACTTGTTGGGTTGCAACTGATGCGCGCGCGGGCTTTGGCTTTCTGCTCCATAGACGCTTGACTCCAATTCTTTGCTCCTTTGGCTCCTCAGATTCTCCAAGCTTTATTTATTACCTAAAAACACAAAATTAATTAATACAAATATTTATTCTTGAAAACAAAGAAAACACAGAATCTGGGATAATATCTGATTCATGAGTACAAAAGATGAGTAAAATGCCAGTAAAAAGGTGTATAAATATGCAATATTTGGCACTCATCAGTAACCTTTTGCCCAAAACCCTAGTTTTGGCCACGCCAAACCGCGCCAAGGCATACCATACCACATGTGCCAATGGCATGCCAACCACCTTGCCTCACCACACCATATCGGCCTTCCCTATGCGGCTACCAAAACGAAGGCCTGCAACAATCAACGACCACTTTTTCATCTAAGGTGCAGATCTTAGCCGTCCAAGGTTACCAGTCAACGCATGGCAACCTTTGGACCTAGTTTAGTCGCGCCTAAAAAAAGCCAAAACCCTAACTTTAGGCCATGTCTAAACTAAGCCATATTAAAGCAATACTGATCATGCTTTCATGTCACTGGCTACCAAACGAAGGGTTGCAATAATCAACGGCTATCTTTCCTCTTAAGATGCAAAATCTCGACCGTCGAAGGTCACCACCGAGCCGGCAAGTCTCTCAAGCTCAATTCGCCGGACAACAACAACGTGCTACATGTTTTCCACGAAAACACTCAAGACATCGACGCATGTCACAAACTGGGGGATGCTCATTGGGTATTGGTTTGGCGGTTTACAGCGTGCGGCGTACACTACGCCTGTTATAAGAAAGTGTCATAAGGATGAGGCGGTTAGTAAATACAGGGAGCAATGTTGAAACGCTTTCTTTTATGGAACATCAATTCCAGGCGTTACCGGTTACCACCTCCTCCCATTTACTCACCCGTTTTCATTTCTTAATTTCTTGACTTGTATAAATAGGCATTACCTATTTCCACCGAACAACAAGTTCAGGTCAGGAGCATACAACACCCAGAAAACATTTGCTATCTCTCCATCTGTGAGCTTCCCACTTTCTAATACAAGGCGTAAAACAACAACTCTTCCAGAATCAACTATTCGGGTTCAACACTTTCTTCGCTTCCCTCCCCAAAACCAACCCTTCTCCTTCACTTTGTGATCGAAGCAAGTCTGGAACGGCCATTTCTTGGTTTAAGACGGATTTGTACAGATTGATCTCTTGAATCTAAAGTACTCCCTTGCAGTACATTGTTTAAGGTTTAAATTCGTTTCTCACCCACACACCCGAAATTACCAAAATCGGCAGAAACCGTTTTCACCCTCAAACACCTATATATGTTTATGGAACATTTCAGTGCTTATATCGTGCTCACTTCTGTATTTTATCTACACTGATCGTGCTCCTAGATGAATACCACTAAACTGGTTGCAATTCCTCTCCATATGTTCTCTGACTATACATACTAAAAGTTTATAACATACTCTTATTCCTAAGCATGTACCAATATGGAACATCGCCTCGAGTCGCACAACTTCCACGGATGAATTCCTTGAATATGTTCTCCGTGTACTCCAAAGCACTAACAAAGTGCCAATGCCAACTACACATGGCCATGGCCAAGCTGCCAGGCCAATTAGCCAAGACAAGGTTTCAAGTTGCCATGCCAAGTAGCTGAGACGCATCACATGGTCATCGTTCCATGCCACCATGGCCTGTTCCCAGGTTACCATGGATAGCGTTCGATGGCCATCATCTCTGGCCACCATGGCCATCATCCCAGGCCACCATCCCATGCCACCACGACCGCGTCCCAGACCACCATGGAAAGTGACCCAACTTGTTCGTGACCCAAATTGTTCGTGACCCAACTTGTTCGTGCCCCAAGCCAATTTGGCTGTCCCAAGCCACCATTGGTCGTTTAAAGCCAGTTTGGCTGTCCCACGCCACACTAGCTAACTAATATCCTGGTCGTCCCATGCCGCACTGACTAGCTAACATCCTGGTCGTACCATGCCAGTTAGCTCTCCCGCGATAACTTGGTCGTCCCAATCTAGTTAGCTTCCCGCCACAACTTGGCCATACCAATCTAGTTGGATCTCCCATGCTAACATATTGACCGTCCCATGCTAGTTGGCTCTCCCGCACCACATCTTGGCCATCCCATGTTAGTTGGCTCTCCATTGCCAAAACCTGGTCGTCCATGCCTGTTTTTCTCTCCCGCGCCACCAATGTCTCAAGCTAACTTGGTCACGTTCCAAGGCCAACTTGACTAGTGTTTGACGTCGTAGCATCTTGCCAATACTTCAAACATGCTTTTGGTACTTATGTGAGCTATTATGGCTTATGCCACTAACATGCCAAAAATATGCTACTAACATGCCAAAAATAGGCCACGAGTACGCCATGAGCATATTAAGTGGATATGGGCATGTTTATGATGCCTTCCTATGTCAAACCTTTTATTTCTCACAATAAGCTTGAATCTATGTTGTCTCATTAAGCTATGTCACTTCGAAAAGGTTTGGCTAGCTTAGGATGAATAATCAATCAAATTATATCATGGCTGTAACACGGTCAAGATAAGAGATAGTTCATGAATCCACTAAAAACTACGAGAAATCAAAACATGTTACGTGGGGGAATTTTCATGTGGCATTAGTCTGGTGGTTTACAACAACATGCGGTGTGGCAACAACCCATGACAATGAGTTGTCATTGTTTTTGACACACCAATGATGCATGATCCTTCTAGTACTAGTATAAAATACAATCATTGATGCATGCATCATATGTATGTAGTTCATCCCCAATTCTTGTATCAACTTTTTTACATCATGGAACTTAGATGACAATGTACGTATTTCATCCGGAAGCAACTCCTTGAACAATTCTAAGAGTGCAGTAATTATCAGAAAATCCATATTGGGTTTTTATGTTATTCAGTTTAATAGCAGCATACAATGGTGTCTTTTCTTTAAGACATGAAGGATATAAAGGTTCTCTAGCACGCTCATGAAAATCTCTTTTTTTCTTGATGGTACTAGTTCCAGCATCATTGTGAACCCTATTGTGTAAGTCAATATTCTCATATACACTACAAGTAGGATCAACATTCTCAACAAAACCTTCTGCATTCTCACCTGAATTTCCTAAATTTTCAACTGCAATTCCTACGTTGTCTACTGCAATTCCTATATTATCACTTCTAGATTTATCTTTATGTCACTTTTTTCCGTGAAAACACTACGTTGTATAAGTTAATTGTATACCATTCTTGAGAAAATGATAATCAAACTCACTTAGAGACATAGGTCCTTTACCAAGACATGATAACATCTTTTTTTCATCACCATTTTTATGGAAAAACTCTATGAATGAACTTAAACCTTCTCAGTATTGAACAAAATTATGCGTGCATTTCATCCAACCCTTATCAACCATAGATGACATGTTTACCCTACAACTGCATGCGGTAACTAAAAACAATGATATCTATGTTAAAATTCATGCAATATTCATAAACAACATCTATACAAAGAATCAACAGTTTTGATTTTCAGTATATGTACACAACATGAAATGTTTTACATCCATTCCATATTTTGGGACTTTGGGATGTGATATTCTATATAAGATGCTTACGATTCAATTAGCACTAGTCTTTGTATCTTTACTAAAAGACGGAGTATGTGAAGGAATCAAGATATAGACTGTTAAACATAACAACTAATCTCATGTACGTTTTATTGAATAGATGAAAGATATACACATTATATAATTAAGATGCTTCAATATTAGGTAGTGTTTGTTTATACCATTGTTGGATCATATACAGTGACGAAGCCAGCGCTTTTATGTCCTGGGGTCGAATAAAATTTACTTTGGCACTTACCAATTTTTTTTCCAAAATATATTTAAATTACAGTTAAGGTACTACAAAACCTTGCATAATAGTATAAAAATTAAATAAAACTGCAACAACCATTATACAAAAACATGAATGGATTCGTAACTTTTTCTTAGGTACAAAATGGTTAGAATGTTACTAATTGGCTATGCGGCCGAAGGTCAATGATGATTTTTCTAGAACAAATCGTAATACCATTGGACAACTATGATTTGCTTATAAAGAGTACTTGTTATATAGAATAATGAATGTTATAATGAACAAAATTTTAATAACAAAATTTGTTTCGAAAACAGAAATTATGGTTTAGAAAAATCATATTTGAGAAAAAAATGTTATCAGCTGTAAACAATATCTAAGCTTTAAGTGCGATCTTTTGGTCCAAGTCCCATTAGTTCAATGAGACCTATAAACATTTTGCAAATGGTGTGTAGTCCCAATTGCAAGCCTAATATACCTACATAAATTAACACAGCCAAGGCAACGATACAATAGAGTTATGATTATTGATCAGTCCACTTAATATTTAAAAAAATTCGGCAAATCTTTCGTAGAATGTAAAGGATCCACTAGCAATCAAATTAGCCAACAATACGCTATGTTTTAAGTTCAAGGGTCATCATTAACAAACCCCATACCCTTACAACACAAACTAATAAGTATATATATTCTCTGTAGTTTAGTTTAGAGGGTTTGCGGGTGATGGAAGAGGATTTAAGTGAGTAGTGTAGTTGACATAACGACCCATTAGCCATAAAAATTTCAACTTCACAACAAAATTGCCCCCACAACTCGTTATAATGACCAAAACTCAGGCATTTTCTAACCAAAACTCAAAATTAAGTGGGGTCAAGGGACCCCATTTGTCCCTTGTTGCCTCCGTCCCTGATCATATATGCATTAATCAGGAAGAGTTAGCCTTTGTTTCAGTTTTCATGTGACTTAGTTTTGTGGGTTTTTTTAAGTGTCAAGTTTATCTGAATCGAAAGTACTAACCGTTTTTAATTGAATCAAAAATCACAACAGAGTACTACAAGCACATTATAACACAAACTAAATAAAATAAAATAAAAAATTGTAGAGAGTTTGAGTTTGGTTTTAGGTTTAAATAAACATAGTTTATCTTGATTTCTTAGTTTCATACTCACTGAAAACCAGTCAAAATCGAAAATAATTGAAAACCCAAATTTCTTTTACAATCAACTGGACTAAAACTAAACCCAATGAATAAAACTATAATACCTGATTTATTGCGATTAGGAATAGCAGCTGCATTAATACAAAAGAAAGATGACCTAAAATCCCATATTAGTGCTTTTAGCTGCAGTACAATAAATGGAATCCATTAATTGACATAAAACCTAAACCTAAATATCAATCTTACAGAGATATAACATTACTAATAGACTTACCAAAGAATTAATTCACTTTACTTGGTTGGGTATTGACGGCAGCAGAGATTTTTTGAGAAGTTTCTAGATCTAGACAGAGATGGAGTAAAGAGAGTAAAGACAAAGATGAAGATAATGAATTTATGGTTCAATACGATTTTAGAAATGGGGAAAATGGCTGAACCATCTCTGAAGGTTCTTTTCAAGTACAAAATTTGGGCCTAAAAAAATTCTAAAGTGTTCCTCTGCACACGTTTCCTTCGCATAATTAAAATACAACATTTACTAATAGAAACGAAAACTCGGCCATTACGAATCGGTACAAAATTCGTTACCGAACATCGGTCATTACTAAATTTTAGTAACTGAAATTTATAGTTGCGAATTAGTAACGGCCACATTTCTATTACTAATTTTAGTCCAAATATGGTGTAGTAGAGTAATGGTTTACAGGATTCCGGAAACTTCCCTAGCATAATTGGCGTAACTTTACCATTACCTCCACTATCTCCATTTCTCCATGTTGTCACGACTTCCACTACTTACGAGAAAACAGTGTATCCCTTACAACTATAAATAGACTACTTAGTTTATTCAGAAGACAGAACAAGATTAGCATTTGCTTCTTTCATAGCTCGACAACCTTATACACAATTCAATCACCACTTATTTCCTCAACTTTCTTTGCTTTCCCTTTCCTAAGATCAACCCATCTTCTCTCCTTGTAACCGAAACAAATCGTGAACGGCCATTGTCTTGGCTTTGGTTTGTTTTGTACGATTTTGATCCTCGAACCTAAAAAAATTACTTCGACCGTATATTGTTTTACCTAAGAGTAATTTTTGGGTATTAACACCGGGCTTTGAAATTGGTTAGTTTTTCAAATAAAAATTAATATTTATTTTTAAGAAATTGCTGATTAAGCAAAAAATTTAAAAGATCTACGCGGAAAATATAAACATAACCTACTGATTATAAATATGCATGCAAATAAAATTTAACAATAATTACCATTTGACAATAATCCACGGGCACCTAGCTCAGCTGGTCATCCCCGTTTTCCAAAGTTTCATGCGCTCCAGGAGGTCCCAGGTTCCAGCCCCCAATGACGTAATATTGCAGGAATTAACATGGAAGGTAGAGTTAGCTTGTCCCCCTTGTGACACAATCTCAGCCCCATCCGCTTCGGCTCCCTTGGCTAGGTTACCCATGAGGCTCGCTGGTGTGCTAGCACAGCAACCTGTTCAATTAATGTAGTAGTACGTTGTTGGAGCTTAGCTTGTTAGGCTTCCAACTAGTTAATGTAATACTCTTTATCCAATAAAAAAAATTACTATAAGAAAAAATATCCAACAAAAGGAAAGTTATTAGTTATTTGGGACAAAAATTAAAAGGAAAATGATCACCTATTGGATAGAGAGTATATCTTATGGCGTTAGACATGGCACCCCAAGATGAAAATTAGGAATGTTGTTATATTGGGCCTTGAGTTGTTATGTTGACCAGATTCAATCTTGTGAACCCAATAGTTGATTTCGGCCCAAACACTGCATTATTAAATTACAGCACTTGCCAACCATAGAGCATTTGATGGTTGGCCATGACGGAAAAAAAAAAAAAAAACACCACTGGCACTTCTATTCCTTCCCTGATATACTCAATCACAAATATCTACCCTACCAATATTTCCCGCGCAAAGTAAAGTAAGTTACACAGAAACCATGGCTGCTGCCACCGCCATGAATCCACAAACCCTTAGTGACACCGAGAGCATCCGCATCCCTGAACAAGGACCTCAAACCACAGAACCACCACCACCAACTTTCTTACTTCCATCATCCATAACTGAATACATCTCTTCGCCACTAAGTTGTTTTAATACAGTTGGTTTGGGTAGACTCCCTCCTTTGTTTAGGCTTCTTTCTTTCTTCATCATCATCTCTTCGTTGTACTTGTCCATTTCTACGACTCCATGTACCAAATCAGGTGATCCTTCTTCTTCGAGTTTCTCCATTGATGATTTCCTTGACTTTGATTTGTTGTTGTATATAATGTACATGATCAACTGAACTGATCCTAACACAAAACCAATCGCATTTGGCACCTACATGCATTTTAATATCAAAGTTAGTGCATTTCATATTTTACAAGGTGCTCAACTAAGTGTTGAGATATATAGTTCGTGCAAATTGAGCGTATATACTATTTCCAAACACTTACTACATTTTTATTCCGGTAGGGAAATGCCAAAATGGCATCGTATTCCCTAGGAACTCAACTCCCTGGCATACCAACGACGAATGCATGTCATGCAATGATCTATAAATTATTTCTTACCCCAATGAACAAGTCCTTTACAAGTACCGAATAAACTGACCAAATGCCACCATTGAGAAAGAGAAAAAACGTCAACCAAAATGGCATGTACTCCACGCTCTTCGTCGCTATCACATTTTTCTGTATATAAACCATTAAATAATTAACCATCCGTTTTACATATGTGAGAAGATAAAATTTTGTTTTAATAGAATGGTCAGTTGGTAACTGCAACAAGTGTACCGTACCATGACTACTAATGGAGCACCATACATTCCTAAAGTTAATCCTGCGCCAATGAATCCAACAATTGTCAGCCGTAGACTTCCATGTGTAGCGAGTAATGTAACTGATAGTACAGCCCCGTAAAACCCAACGTTCAAAATCCCCGCCAGCTTCAAATGTTTAATCTGCAACACATACTCAGAATCTCATCCCCATACACAAAATAAAGATAATAATTCGTCTAAATATGTTCCACTAACCTTAGAGTCCTTCGGAGCGTAGATGATGAATAGAGTAACATAGATGGTTGAAGAATAGCACCAGCACCGTTAACAGTGACAATAAGCATACCACCGGGTTTAAGAAGACCATAGTATGTCCATAGTGATGTATTTAATAATGTGCAAATATAGGGTATTGCTTTGAAATCCCCTGTTGCTTTCTTCTTCACTATACTTCTAAACGTTGTTCTGTTCATTCAATTCGATTCGATTCGCATCAAATCAAAATATAATTAAAATATACCCAAGAAAACAAAGAACGGTTTTGAGTACTACTTACATTGGAGACAGGAAAACCAAGATAGCTACTACGTTACCAATTACACCTACAATGAAGCCTATGGTAGGAGCTGCCATTAAAGATGATTTTTAGTGTTGACAAAAATGTGGATATTTTGCAATTGCAGTAATCGGTATTATTTGTAGTGGTAGTAATGTTGAAGATGACGTGCATATTTTTATAGACAGTACATACTTTAATGTTCAAAAATGACCCCTTCTGGAAACGACTTTGTGTCATTTCAAAAATGACCCCTTCTGGAGAATGATCTTTGCCATCCATCATTCGGCCATTAACTTCCATTTTTGGTTTGTTGTCATCCATCATTCGGCCATTAACTTAATTTATTTCTCCAGAATGATGTTGTTGGTGGGCTCTTTGAGACTTGTGAATGCAAGACCAGCTGGCATGTACATAAAGTTAGAGGTGTAAAACGTGCCGGCCCGGCACATCCCAGCCCACGAAGTCACGTGCTTAGCGTGTTGCGTGGCCGGGTTGGGCTATCTTGAGATTCGTAATCGTTTGTGCTAAATGGCGTGGCCGTCTTGTCTTGTGCTGAGAAAAATAAACGTCTTAGTGACGTGTTGTGTTGTGTTGTGCTAGCGCACTTATTTTATGTTCTCCAAAATAAATATTTTTGAGATATTTTAGTTAGTACATGTATTATTATAGAAATACATTAGCATATCGAAGATAAAATGTCAGAAATTGGCTAAAACAATGATTTTTTTGTGAAATATGCATCAAATGTGATGTATATATTGTGTAGTATTTTACGCATGACGTGGCGTGCTTTCTTCGCGTCTTTGTCTTTGGTCGGGCGTGTGCTAACACGCGTCTGCAGCGCGATCTCGGGTCGTGGTGTCTATTTTATGCACAGCGACATGGCCCCACATTAAACAAACGTCTTTGTCGCGTCTGTCATCTTGCAGGTCAATTTTAACGTGGTGTGATGTGCCATAAACGTGCTGGCCCGTCCCAATTTACACTTCTGCATAAAGTGGCTGAATCTAGCAAGTTTTTTATTTTATTTTATTTGAAACGTGAATCTAACAAGTTCCTAGCTAACTTAACAGGGAAAATGTTATGATGTGATCGGCTAACATATTCAAATATATTTTGGATGATTTCGTTTTATTCCGCTTCAAATCACACTGAGATTATGGCGGTGTCACTATAGTATAACGGTAAAATCACACGATGATGATACTATTGACCTGAGTTTGAAATTTAGCAGAACAAAAATAAAAAAAAAAAAAAAAAAAAACTGAGATTTCCATGACTATTCATGTATCGTCAAGCTGAATAGTTCTTCTACAAGACAGGATAATCTACATATACCTGACTTCGATTCACAAAATTAAAACCTGTGCAGAGCGGAAGATAGATTTGATTCTACAGACTCAGGCAGATATGATTCTAGCTCCATTTTGTTTTTGCCACGACCAGAAAAGTTATTCGGCCAAGTTTTCATAATCCCCTTTTGGGGTGACCCCGGCAGGCAATACCTACTAATAATTAAGTCTAAGACACAAATTTCATCATATTGTTTCGTTCCTTTTATGAAAAGGAGAGAACATATAGTTTTGTGTGGAGTTAATACACAATCTGCGGACAGTATTTAATAAGTGAGAAGTGGGAACAGTGTTATTTGGTCGCCCATAAGCATTTAAAATTAGTAGATTCTCTCCCCACTTTGTTAAAGGTCTCAAGTCAACTCTCAGGTCTCAACAGTTTTACGGGGACATTTGGTAATCAATCATTCTATACGGACAGCAGAGATGGAGAATGCGAAAACCGCCCCCTTCCAATGGGTGGGTCCTGCCATCCAGGGGTTTAGTGGGGGCCACTTTTAAGCCCAGCATTGGAAGATCTTGAGGGGACGGTTTTTCCATAGTCCATCTGTGCTGTCCGTTAAAGATTTTTTGTTTGGTATTAATTTGGATTTTACTATGCAAATAAGGTATTTTGGATGGCCCACCATTTTACGGTGAAAATCAATCAATCTATATATTGTTTATGTGTATGTACACTGAAAAGTAATTTTTTGACTTTTAAAGGTCACAACGCAAAATGTTAATTCGGATACAAAATTTTATTTCAGTATGATTTTTAAAAGTAAAAAACTCAATCTTTTACGCAGCAAAATATTTGTTTCTCATGTGTTTTTAATTTCTGCCTCTGGAGAAGGATACCTTAACCTTTAAAGACTAGGTACAGTCCTTAAATGACATCTATAACCAATGTGGTAATTTATTTTTTTGAAGCATGAATAGACAAAAGAAACACTTATTAGTATATTAAGACGGTTCTTAAGGGAATTTGCAAATCATGAATTTTGTTCAGCCATGTGGATGAGCAAATGGCTTTTTCTATTATGAGAAGACTCAATTGGAAACAGCAGAAGAGACGTGCAACACAAGTCCGGATGCGCTGTATTTGTATATTTTTTTGTTTGTTTTGAGTCGCTGGCGGTTGAAATTAAGTTGTGGGCGGTTGAATAAGGGATGTGGAGCTTGAACAAGGGTTGCCAATGGGTAAGTTTCGAACGGTTCTAATTTTGAAACACTATAAATTCATTTATTTTCAACCATTTTCACTTACATCACTCTATTCTCCTAATTTTTCTAAAGAAAAATCTTTTACTTGTTATTCACAATTCTTAGTAAAAACTAGTTTACAAAATGAAGGGCGACATCAAGGCCATTTTACAGTTTTTGGGTGCCTTAGGCGAACACGATATACGGGGCTTATTTATGGTTACTAAATTAAAGGTAAAGTTGGAATTTTAGTTTAGAGGGAGACAAATTTATGTATTTACAACTCTAATTTCGATCCAACTATGTAGCAGAAGGCCGCTCCATTTTTTTCCAGCTTTTTTTGTTAGATTTTGGTTTCTAAACTTGTTATTTGGCATAATATAATCCCCAAATATTGGTTATCAATTTGAAAAATTAAAATATTAGTGACACTCATAGTTGATACATAAAATTTATAACTGCTACAGTGAAATATCTGTAAAAAAAAATGTCTTCGTAACACTTATAACTGTTACAGTTTGGCTATTGGTTTTAAAAAAAAATTGGGCCCCCAACAATTTGGGGCCCTAGGAGGCCGCCTTGCCCTTAAGTCGAACCTGAGCGTCATAAACACTTTTACAAGAAAAATAAATCGAATAGATGAAAAACTACCGCCACTTGCTATAAATGTGGATTTTACTCAAAGTCATGTTGCTGAGTTTGGTTCACTGAATGCATATGCCGGTCCAGACTTAGTTTTAGGTCATATGTCAGGACGTCAAGACCGATTTAGATATAATAGATAGACATGTGGATATAAAGACTTCAATTCTGTTTATCTAGCTCAACCCCATCAAGTTCGCGAAAGAGTGGATATATATCTCTGGCGTCGGTTTTATTTTGTAGGTCATGTGATTTAGGGCTGTCAGCGGAAATTATCGAAACATAAACTGGCTCAGCCGTTTCCGTTACTATAGCTTCTATCGGAATTCTGATATCCGATAACTTCCGACGGAATCCTAAAAATTCTATCTGATTTTGTTTCCTTTAAGTCATTGGATATCGGATATTTTTCCAATAAGTTCCGTAAAAAATTAAAGGGTTATTTAGTTTTTGGTACTTATATTGTCTAATGTTAGTGTTTTATTTAACATTTGTCCAACTTAGTATTTGATACCTGAAATTGACAATGACCGACTTAGTATTTGGTACCTGAAATTGACAATGACCGTAGTTGACTGTAATGGACCTGGATTTAATTAATTTTATATAAAATAAATAAAACTGGGTTCACAAATGTGGTTTAGGCATTTTGTCAAACGCGTCTTGCGCAAGATTTGTGTTAGCAGAGATCAATTTGATTTGTCCTCCTATCCCTTGTTTCATCTCATTTCTGCAATTAATCACACATTCAGAACAAACCCATACCTCTTTCAATTCTCATTTTCTTTCGGATCATACAAGACAATCTTATCTCTTCCATAAGCAACGCCAACTTTGTAAATTCTTCTTCTCCTTTAACAATAAACAAGATAAGATCAATAAAATAATTAGGAGGAGACCTACCAAACTCGCGATGTGGAATTAACTTCAGATCAATCCTACTATTTAAATTCCAACCATTGTAAAAATCATCCGTTCTGAATATGTCAAAACGGATATATGTTGAAGCAACAAAATAGAAATGGCCCCGATATTCAACAATTCCAATTTTGTATTGCTTTGTAAGATCAATTTATCACACGGGACTAGGCATTTCCCCATTATTTCTCGATTCACATTTCCGATTACTTTGTCGTAGCAATGTACCCATTCGAGCAAATAATTCATCTTCACATCGTCACCCACCTGATTCATTCCATATCCTCCAATTTGAGTTTCACTTTCAACCTAAACCTTCTAATTCCATTCTAATCATATATATATATATATCCATGTCATCTTTCTTCGTCTTCCCTCTCTCTCTATCGTGTTTTAACTCAACAAACAACATAAATCCTCCTATAATTGTTTTATGTCTTGAGAACCTGTGGAAGCATGGCGCCGGTAAAGAAGAACAACATTTTTTGTTTGCTTATAATTTGTTTGTTTGTGTACGAAAATGAAGAAAATGGTCTGGTCTGGGGAGGAAGATGAAAGAGGAAGAGAGATTTTGGAATTATAATTACTAATATAAAATGAAATAACAGTCGTCCACGCACTTAAGATCAACGGTTTAATTAAATAGAATAAAAAGTTATAGATCTTTTAAATTAAAAATTGGACTTGACCTGGTCAACATAGGTCAATAAAAAGTCCAGGTACCAAACCTTAAATTAGACGAATGTTAGACCAAACACTAAAGTTGGAAAAAATACAAGTACCAAAAACCAAATAACCCAAAATTAAAATCAAAGCCCGAAGCACCAGAGTTATCTAGAATTTTTACTTTTCAAAATTAAGTACACATATGTTAAAACATGCGTGTCTCATGCAAAGATCCTTATTTTTTGGTGAAATCGAAACAACTCTCTATATCTTCGGCTCTTCTATCTTTCTCCGCAACTAAATACCAAAAATGTTAGATTAATTGATATTTAGTACGTAAGTTTTATCTAGTTTTAGTGTTTGGTCTAACATTTGTCCAATGTTAGTGCTTGGTACATGGACTAAACGTTGACCGGGATTTAGTTAATTTTATAAAATAAAAATATTATAAAATTAGGAGTTTACAAGTTTGTTAGAGAATAACTCGGCTGAACTCACCAAGCGTTAGTATGTCAAGTTTGGTTGTCATATTTTAGTATCAATACTCATCTAGAATCGCTTGATTAAATACTAGAGCCAACTTCGTTTAGGTTGGACTAGAAAGTCTAGGAATGTTGAGAAATACAAGTATTACTCCGAAGACCTGAAGAATGTGAAGAAGTAACGAACTACAATAATGACATCATCCTTCCACTTGAGGTTAGTAATATTTACTTGAACTGTTTCATTCCTAAAGTATCTTTCAAGTCGTGTTATATTGAAAACATAAGCAAGTCAGTATATACTATACATATTGTATATAATACTCTAGTGATGTGACATGATCATAATAGTGTGATCATAGTATTTAGGAATTAGAACTACGAAGTATAACGCTTATATTTTGAATTTCGTATATATGACATCGACATAATCTTGTATATAGTGTTATGATTATGTGAATGGGTTATAGTGAAGATTTCATCCGAGGAAACAATTTTTTACATTTGTTTAAAAGAAGTACATTCATGAACTTGTTTCATGAATCGAAAGGGAAATCAATGGGCTTATTGGTCCGGCTATTCATTGCATATCTTTGGATGACCAATATGTGTGAGTTGGTAGAACCGATCTTAACTCAGGTTATGTATCTTGGTATAACTTATCATAATGCATAGACTTATGATTTGGTATGACTTGTCCTGGTAACCGATGTAACCGATCCTAAGTAATCACCATGAGATGGTATGATCGATCCTTGTAACTAGTGTAACCGATCCTAGTGACCGGTGTGACCGATCACAAGCAGGTACCGTATTTAGGTATAACCGATCCGAACCCATGTATGTGACTTGGAAAGACCTATCACAACTAGTCATTGTGATTTGGTATGTCCAATCACATAGTAGTCTTGCAAAACTGGCAAACCAATTCTAAACTTGTTTGGAAGTGTGGTATAACCGATTCCAAGAAGCAAATCCATGTAAATATGAAATAAGGATTTGTAGTGAAAAGATGTCAACATACTTTGAACACAAGCAGTAACTCTTATCATTTATTGTTCAAAGATTGTTAGAGCACTGCTCGGTCAAACTCGCAAGCGTTAATATCTCAAGCTTGTTTGTCAAGTTTAGTTGTCAAAACTATAAGTCTTGATTTCTAGTCTACGTATAGATATGTCTCGGACTAGGATAGAATATGTAGTTGAGATTTAGAATTCACGGCGTTCATCGATTGAATATGGAGATCTACAAAGGAGATCTTGAAAGAACTTCATCAACAAAAGGTATGTGGAGACTTGAACTCATCTATCACAGAAGTTTATTTTTTTCTATCTCTAATTGAGACTAAGTCGTATAACTATATAGACTTTAAATTATACACATTGATATTTCGAGCTGAGTTTAGCTCGCTTACATATTTCTCGAAATATGTGTTGGTAAGCTTTCGCTTTAACCAAGTTCATCTTTTATTCTTAACGAAAGTTAAAAGGTGATCATGTGAAAATAACCTGGTACCATCTTATACGATTTGTGTGAGACATTCATTTGATGTAGACTCGGAATATTTCGTATTGATCATTTGATCACTTGAAAGTTGCTTTGAAGCTAATAGTTTGTGTGAGACAGCTATTCTCGTGTTTTAAAAATATTTCAATGATTAAAATGGGAGTTTAGAACAATTAACCATTGATTGGATATAGCACAATATGCGTACTTGTATGTTAACTGTTGCAAGTGTATTCCAAGTCCGGGAATTTAGTATGCATACCCGTATGCGTACTGATTCAACAGTTGAAGTCCTGGGAACTACAGTATGCGTACATTATGCGTACTGACTTCAACTGAGTTCGGTCATGGACGACAGTATGCGTACACATTTGCATACTAGCGAACAAGACCAAGTTCGGGAATTAAAGTATGCGTACCCTTATGCATACTTGAGTTGGTTAAGTTCTAAAATCGGTTAAGTATGTTTACATACTCATGAAAAAATACATTTATATAATGTTCATGAATTGATTCTAGTGAATCAAAACCGATTTTCCTTCAATTGTGTCTTGTATACTTCTATGAGAATATAAACAATTGAACAACTTTATAACTAGTTTCATTTGAGTCATTTGAACTAGTTGAGTTATGAGGAACAAGGTTGATATGAAAGTGTTCATATGGCTAACTTCGGTTAATTATTGTTGAGCCAACCTAATGTACGCGTTTAGGTACGGATACCCATATAAATGAAGGTACATTTCATTTGTGTGTAACAACCTAAGACCATATAACGGTGGAGAGATATTGCTTTGGTTTCAAGGAAACTTAGCTTAACTCTTAGATCATGTATTCATCTAACGGTGAATATTGATTGCTTTGTTTCTAAGCTATCAAACCCTGATTTGAAGACTATATAAGGGAGAACTCTAGCAAATCGGGAAACCTAATCCCCACACCTCTTGTGTGATACTAGTTGCGACAGAGTCGATTCTCCTTTAACCTAGGTTTTTCCTAAAACCATTATAGGTTAATGACTTGAAGACTTCATTGGGATTCTCAAGCCGGACCCAACTATTTTCTATGTAGTTGCGTAGTTCCGATCTTTACTTTTCTATCGTATTGAGTAATATCTTCTCTAAGATTTTCTCGATATTTTTCTCCGATAGGTAAGATATAAAAGTAGTTAGAAACACCTTCGTCTCATCGTTTGTAATTCCACAATAACTTGTTCTACTACCATATAGTTAAGTTATTGCGAGGTGATTGATATTTCTAGGATGTTCTTCGAGAATATAAGTCCGGTATGTCAATTGGTTCCTGTGCTCCTTGATTTATCAAAATGCGGAACAAAACCTTGTAGGTATTTCTGTGGGAGATAGATTTATCTATCTAAATAGACTTTTCTGTGGGAGACAGATTAGTTTATTAAGTCTTCGACTTTGGGTCGTATCAACTCTTAGTTGTAGGTGAGATCAGCTAAGGGAATCAAGTGCGTAGAGTCCTGCTGGAATTCAGAGGCGTAAGAAACGCGATTGTACCTTAATCAGTGTGAGATTAGTTAGGGCTCAACTACATTCCAATCCGAAGTTAAATAGTAGTAGGCTAGAGTCTTTAGCGGCTTAACACAGTGTGGTGTTCAAAGTTGGACTAGGTCCCGGGGTTTTTCTGCATTTGCAGTTTCTGATGAGTGCCAAATATTGCATATTTCTACACCTTATTATTGGCATTTAACGCATCTTTTGTGCTCGGGGAAATCGATATTATCCAGATTCGTGTTTTCTTTGTTTTCAAGAATAAATATTTGTACTAATTAATTTTGTGTTTTTAGGTAGTAAATAAAGCTCGGAGAAATTGAGGAGCCAAAGAGCAAAAAATTGGAGACAAGCGTCTATGGAGCAGAAAGCCAAAGCCCGCGCGCGCATCAGTTGCAACCCACCAAGCAAGACATGGGCTTGAGCAACCCAAGACCCGACCCGATGCGAGCCCATCCCTTCCGAGCCGTGAGATCTCACCCCTCTCGCATCCGACGGCCGCTCCACCCATCTCATCAATCTTCGCTACTCCCGCTCGGGCAGCAAAATCCCTACAGTCCATCGCATCAGCCATGCATCGGTTTCCTTAGATCCAACTGTCGCTACAGCTCTCCCTCATCAAACCTGATGCTCCCGCCCACGCCGAATTTCCTATACCTACACCTCATCGACCAAACCATTTCTCTTCTCCATTTCTTCTTCCTCCCCCGACAAACTCGTAGAGTTCCATCCCTCTTCCCTCACCCGACTGTAGTTGCAAAGCCACCACCATCTCCTTCCCCCGTCAAAGCAACAACACCACCATAGCCACCTTTCTCCGCCACCCTAGTTCGACCCATCTCTTCGGCCTTCTCCCTTACCCTAAGCTCGCTGAAGATGGTTGGAACTAGGGTTTGTACAATGTACTCATGCATGAGTCGAGACGAGACAAGGCAGAGAAATCAGGTTTGGGTCTTTGTGTAATTGATAGTGTGAGTGATTTGTGAGGTATAAATTGATGTTCTTGATGTGAGAGAAAACAAGATGTTTTAGGGTTTAGTTTTGTAACTTAAAATTGAAGTTTGTTTATTTCTTTGCATAATGTTCTAAGTCATCTTGCTAGGGTGTAATTGAAACCTTTGATTTAATATGAAGCAATTAGATTATCAACTTGTTCTTAGTATGTGTATTGCTTAGGAAAAAATAGTGAGCTTTTGAACCTAATTTTTCGTGATCACCGGTACCGTAAGAAGACTAGTGATACTAGGGGTAGATAAGGATAATTAGTTCATCAATTACCCAATTAAGGCCTTCAAGGGAAGGCATAAGAACAAAGTGAAAATTTGTATTGCCTTATTATAAGATCAGAGGGTGGATTTAATCACCCTAGTATCACTCAACCAATTGTTTACACTTCTTATTTGATACCTTATCTTAGAGTCACAATTCAACCTCACAGATCGACAAACAACCCATTATTATGTTACACTTTCTAGAAAATCAGTTAAGAAGCCTTTAGATCAGCCTTGCACATTCCATTTCTCTGTGGGATCGACCTGTGCTTGCCACGCCTCCAACAGGCGCTGTGCACTTGCAGTATCACAAGTAGGCATAAAAATAAACCCCTTTTGCAGCCTACCAAGTTTTTGGCGCCGTTGCCGCGAATTTGGCGTGTGCTGTGTTGATTATTGTTTGCTTCACTGAATTCTAGCTTACCTCTGTACATATTTGCTTTATTATTATTGTTTTTAGCCTTGTAGTAAGTATAACTCAACCAAGTTTAGCTTTTTCGCAACTTTTTACATTTTTGCGTCTGTCTCATTGCATTTTTAGTTAAACTTATCTTTGTTATCATAACGCCATCCGTTGCATTGTAGTCAGCTCATCTTAATTGCATATCTGCACTTCCATTATAGCGTAATTTAGCTGTAACTGTTAATCATTCACTTCTCATCTGCATTCTCTAGTAACCTATAAACACTAGTTTTTCTTGCATAACCATAGTTGTATATTGTGCCAACCTCCCTGTCACCCAAATAAGCATCGAGCTATTCAATTCCCCCGTAAGATATCAAACTTCGCAATTTATAACCTTTTAATTTTCTCGCTTGTATTCAATCAGCCCTCGAAAACCAAACAACATAACTCATTGATTACTTGTAGTTGTTTACGCTAAAGATCAATATTGAGCCCTTGCTTTAACCTCGCACATTTTTTTTTTTGGGAACCGAGATTGTTTGATGAGTAAATGTACCTGTAACCTCGGCTGTGCAAACCAAAGGAAAGAGAGAAAAGGAGCATAATCCATGGCTGTGGCCAAGCCTTAAAGTGTCATTCTCGAACCTTATTATACTTTAGATTTGTATGAATGATGAGCCATGATAGCTCGATAACCTAGCAGCTTTGACTGAATATTGCTCAACCCCTACAACATATAGTATCTTTGTGCAAGCTCATATGCTAGTGGAGTACTTACTCGCTAGCTATATGGTTATATCACTGATTGTTCCTTTGATCTCAGCATAACATGTGCAATCCACCCTGAAATCGATTGTAGCTCACCTAAGCACCACCTTGACTGCATGATAACTTGAGCCTTGCAAATACACATTGATTGGTACTCATTTGAATTTCTATGATCTTTGAACTACCCACATGCTAGCTGAGAATGCCATGATCTGTGCATAAAGATATCCTGAGCTGTGCTGTTTGTATAAGTGTGCTGTGCAATCTAGACCTCTACAAGGCCTCGTGGTTATAAACCCTTAGCTACCGTCCGCCTTGTGTTCGCCCACCGAAGCCGTGAGATCGCAAGCCCTACTTGACATCAATCGGCTGGTTGATATCAACTAACCTAGTTGACCCGGTCAACCCCGTTGAGCCAAGTCGTGATGCATCCCTTTGCATGCTCTACCTGGGCCAACCACAAACAAGGACAGCCTTGTGTGAGCCTTCCGCTTCCCATTTTGATACAAAGACCAGAAAACCAAGAACATCAACTCGCTCTTGTTGACTTCATCCGCCTCGTAATTTTATGAATAATCTCTCAAAATTAAAGTCAATCGAGTCAATTAACATTCTCGTGGCATGTTGTAAGCTGTTGTCGAGTGTTTAAATTGTTCATTTGTTCATCTGTAGCATTGGCTCTGCACCCTGTGCTCTCTATACATGATATGTGAAACTTTAATAGCATGATCACCCGCTGAACTCTTGAGCTCCCCTATACTTTGTGCATGTTGTAGAGTCTCGCTATAAATTGGCCGAAACTTGCTCATCCGTTGCAGACCAACTAGTATCAACATTGTATGTGTGATCCTGTGGCACTTGGTAGAGTGTTGAGTAACTGCTTTTGCATTAGCTGCTCACCTATGTATGTCACGCACAAACCCCACAACTCTTGATCCATGCTCATTCCCCTGTGCAAACCTGTGGCCGTGTGAGTTGTGCTACCCTGTGTTGTGTTCATTTTTGCCTCCGTGCTTGAGCTGAAAACCTTCACATAATCCTGTTCTGCCCACATAATTTGTGCTGAGCTGCAAAAAGCTGTGTCATCTGTGCACATAACTACTGGGCTGCACATAAATTTGTTCTTTACACAAATTGAATCCCACACTAACTGGGCTGTTAAACTTGCCCACATAAACTAGGCTGGAATCCATAACCACTGAGCTTTGCATAACCTGGGCTGTGCATAGATTGAAGCCCACATAAACCAAACCAAAGCCCACATAAACCAAACCAAAGCCCACATAAACCAAAGCCCACATAAACCAAACTGAAGCCCACATAACTGGACCGTACAACAACTGGGCTTTGCATCACTTGGGATTAGCTTCCCTGTTTTGAAACATCATTGGTTATACATGCTTGATGTGTGCTAAGCTATGCTTCTTTTTGAGTTCAAATTGAGTTGCTAGATCATGTCAGGATTTTGGTATGCAACCGGGAATGAAAACAAATCCATCCGAGAACTTGCTTACGGGCATGATTCATGTTATGAAACCCCCATGCACCATAGTGATTTTAGGAATATTATGAACCTTCCCATGGGCCTGACCTTAAATACTCATACCCTAATCATTATGACCACATGTATCATCAACCACCACGGGAGGTTGAACAATTTTATACTCCCCAACACCTTGTATGCATCACTAATGGAAAAGCTCATAGAGCAAAACAAGGATATACTTGGATGGAAAATGCATGATCATCCCTTCTCTAGTGAACCATGTGCACAACCATGTAATGATCATTCATATGAAACATGCATACCCACTAGTGAAGACTCCCCTTCACTTGAACATCTCACTTCGATTCTTCAAATGAACCTGATTCAGTTACAAAATGAAGAATGGAGGGAAGTTCATGATAGGATGTTTGTTATCTATGATAATTTTGAAAATAGTGTTTCTATTCCTACTCATGCAACTAACACTGAATATGAACCTAATCTAGAGGTGAATGAGTACACTAGAAATGCTACAATTTTGAATAAGGAAATGCATTTTTGTTATGATGATGATGATGAGGAATATGAAGAGCATGTGTACTTTGAAAATGTAGTGGAATCTTTAGGTTCAGAGACATTAAGTTTCTCTTCTGTGAACCCTATGAATGATGCTTCTTCTAATATTCATACATGTGATGCTGATTTGGGGCCTGTGAAATTGTCCTGTGAAAGTGAGCATGCTACACCACCTGTTTGTGACTTGGGGAATGCTGAGATTTTTGACACCAATGATCTTATGCATGAGATTGAAATTTTGGATAATGATGATTATGACATGGAGATTGATGAATTGTTCTATGCAGGTGAACATGATTTACCTTCTTTTTCTGACCTTAGGAAAGTGTGTGATGGTGCAAATGATCTTATACATGAAAACAACTTAGATGTACCTAATCTCTCTCCTAAGGCACAGATTGAAACTCCTCCGCTGCACCTAGGTGTAGTTTGTAACAAAATTGCAAAACCAACTTTTCCGAAAATGCCTAATTTAGGCCTAGAGCTTTGTGCTTCCCAAGTCCTCTTGGACTATTTTGCATCAAAGTATAACACTTTTAAGGAACCACAGTTGGAATATGTATGCTGTTTCTTAGCAAAACTCATTTTGAGTTAGACCTTGTGCATGATGTACCTTTAAATTTGCAAGATATTGTGCTCAAGAACACATTTGTTGACAAGTTTAGGTTTGGGGGTAACTTATTCACGTATGCAATCTTTCATGCACTCTCATGTTATATCTGTGTAAGGCTGTTGTTGTTTGTACATATTGTCTTTTGGGTTGATCCTCAACTCTTTAGATTGTTGGTGTATGGTGAATTTTCATTGTATATAATCCAAAGAGGGACTTGTTAAATTTTCTTTTCTTGAATCGGTTGAGTCTTCTTGTGCATATATTGTGCTAATCCGATATGATCTCCACTCGAGAATGTTGGATTCTAGCCTTGACGAATGAAGCTCTAACCTTGCTCCCGCCAACATCCTAATCTCTTCCTTTCTCTACTCAACATAGTCCTCTTGGTATGTGACTGTTTAAAATTTTATCATCTGTTGACACATTGAGGACAATGTTTTATTTAGGTTTGGAGGTGCATTTGCATATAGAGTTTTTAGTCTTTATTTCAAAAAAAAAAAAAAAAAAAAAAAAAAAAAAAAAATCAAAACTCTTGCATAAAAACCTCCAACTTTTAGAGATTTTAGAGTCACTAGCATGCTTCTAGCTATGTTTACATAGAGAGTCGGCGAAAATAAGAACTTGGAAGTCTTTGGAGAACACAATCGGGTTTCTTAGTTGATTAGAGCGTTAAAGTTGGATTTAACCATACCGGAGGGCTAATTAGGTGCTGTTTAGATATTCGGTAGTAGAATTGTGATCACCCATAGTGGAGACTACCCATTTTACATCAAGCGAGGCGCCGACCTTCACTCTTTGTGACTTTCTAGAAAAGTTGTTAGAGTGTGTGTCACCGTACGTCAAGTCAGGTAGGAATAGTGAGCTACCCAACTTCGCACCACTTTCAAAGACTACTTTTGATCTCTTGAGTGCTAATTTCGTCAATCATGAGGGTGACGTTTAAAGATGAAAACTTCTTCTAAATACCGATTTGCGTTAGCATCACTCTCTCCCTCTCAACAACATCAACGAGATTCATAGAAACACATCATCGTCGGCAAGCGGAGCATCATCGTAATATTTGAAGAAAAGTTGAAATAATCCAAGGTTTACGTGCAACAAAGAAAAGAAGATGAGAATTAGTGAAGTTTATGAAATCAAGACAATACAAGTTTTATTGTTTTATTGTTATTTTCATTTCATGTATATTCCAAAAAAAAAAAAAAAAAAAAAAAAAAAAAAATGTTTGTCAAGTTTTTGTGAAGTTCAGAAGTTCGTCATCAACATTTGAAGACCGAAGACCGAAGATTGAAGGCGTTTCTATGAATGCTGAGAGAGTGATATTAATTGCCGATCGGGTGAGAAGGTAAGTGAGTACTCCCATCCTTGCTAATGGTTTATTTCCTTTCTTAGAGATCATCAGAAAAAGATTCTTTTTGTCCACACTACGTGGAGTCTCCAAATTATTTTGAAGGTTATCCTTCTTACCTTCAACGTGTGCAGGATTTCTCTCTTTATTCCCGCCTCGCACACATGAGAGACAAAAAAGCGGTCTTTTTGAGTGCAATTATCATAAAACCCTAATGGTGAGGCAGTAAATCGAGGCTTATGATCACAATCGAATCCGAATTCTTTCATATGGTATGGTTACTTCTCGCTCAACTCTTAAGGATGAGAATGCGTTCTTTGGTAGTTCTAACTTCGTGTTACTAGCATGCAGAAACTCTATGTCCTCATAGCTCCTTGGATGCTTGAGACTCTTTTACACTCGAAGTTGGAGAAGGTTTTGTGGGTACACCCCTGGTAAACCCTCACGAGACTACAACTCGTCCACTAGGGACACCTAGGGGTTTAAAGGCTTAGTCCATACGCTAAATGCATTCGAGAGACCAGCGACAGTGGTATAGTTAGGATTTCTTAATTTCTATTTCACTTGAGGACAAGTAAAATTCAGGTTTGGGGGTATTTGATGAGTGCCAAATATTGCATATTTCTACACCTTATTATTGGCATTTAACTCATCTTTTGTGCTCAGAAATCAGATATTATCCCAGATTCTGTGTTTTCTTTGATTTCAAGAATAAATATTTGTACTAATTAATTTTGTGTTTTTAGGTAGTAAATAAAGCTCGGAGAAATTGAGGAGCCAAAGAGCAAAATTGGAGACAAGCGTCTATGGAGCAGAAGCCAAAGCCCGCGCGCGCATCGGGGCTTGCAACCCACCAAGCAAGACATGGGCTTGACGGGCCCAAGACCCGACCAGGATCCGAGCCCATCCCTTCCGAGCCGTGAGATCTCACCCTTCGCATCCGACGGTCGCTCCACCCATCTCATCAATCTTCGCTACTCCCGCTCAGCAAGAAAAATCCCCTATAGTCCATCGTATCGCCCACGACGGTTTCCTTATATCCAATCGGTCGCTACAGCCTCCTCATCAAACCTTGATGCTCCCGCTCCACGCCGAATTTCCCTATACCTACACCTCATCGACCAAACCATTTCTCTTCTCCATTTCTCTTTCTTCCTCCCCCGACAAACTCAGAGAGTTCCATCCCTCTTCCCTCACCCGACCAGAGTTGCAGAGCCACCACCATCTCCTTCCCCTGTCAGCAACAACAACCACCATAGCCACCTTCTCCGCCACCCTAGTTCGACCCATCTCTTTTCTCGGCCTTCTCCCTTACCCTAGAAGCTCAGTTGAAGATGGTTGGAACTAGGGTTTGTACAAATGTACTCATGCATGGAGTCGAGACGAGACAAGGCGAGAGAAATCAGGTTTGGGTCTTTGTGTAATTGATAGTGTGAGTGATTTGTGAGGTATAAATTGATGTTCTTGATGTGAGAGAAAACAACATGTTTTAGGGTTTAGTTTTGTAACTTAAAATTGAAGTTTGTTTATTTCTTTGCATAATGTTCCAAGTCATCTTGCTAGGGTGTAATTGAAACCCTTTGATTCAATATGAAGCAATTAGATTATCAACTTGTTCTTAGTATGTGTATTGCTTAGGAAAAATAGTGATCTTTTGAACTGAATTTGCCTGTGATCACTGGTACTATAAGAAGACCAGTGATACTAGGGGTAGATAAGGATAATTAGTTCATCAATTACCCAATTAAGGCCTTCAAGGGAAGGCATAATAACAAAGTGAAAATTTGTATTGCATTATTATAAGATCAGAGGGTGGATTTAATCACCCTAGTATCACTCAACCACCTGTTTACACTTCTTATTTGATACCTTAGCTTAGAGTCACAATTCAACTCAGTCGTATCGACAAACAACCCATTATTGTGTTACACTTTCTAGAAAATCGTTAAGAAGTCTTTAGATCAGCCTTGCACATTCCATTTCTCTGTGGGATCGACCTGTGCTTGACACGCCTCCAACAGGCGCTGTGCACTTGCAGTATCACAAGTAGGCATAAAAATAAACCCCTTTTGCAGCCTACCAGTTTCCTCGTTAACAAAATCTCTTGTGTTTGTATTATTTCTTTTCCGCATTATATTTGTTTATATAATTGAAATATCACAAGGTTGTGCGTAAGTTCAATAAATGTGAATCCGACCTTTGGTTGTTGATTTAATTGATTGACACTTAGATATTGGTTTTTGATACCGTCCAAGTTATTTCTTATATTAATCAGGCTCACGGATTTCTATCTATTTGATTTGCTGATTACATTAAGAAATAGAGATATAACTCTTGGATATACTTTTCCTTGATTGAGTCTGACTGTCTAGTTGATTCTCTTGAAAGTATATTGGAGTTAGTCCATACAGATTGCCTAAACGAAATATTGGGTGTGGTTGTTATACCCCCGCTTTTTCAATGGGTATCAGAGCAGGAAAACACGCTAAGACCTCATAAGTCTGTGTTTGTAGCAATCTGATATTATGGACGGGTCTATCTCTAATAACGTACCAGTTCATAAATTACCAGATGAGTTTGAAAGCTTGGATTAACCTGAGAGAACTGTCACATCTATGTCAATATCTAAACATTCTCTTGATGTAAAAACTGCTGATATATGGGAAACATGCCTAGAAGAACAGTTGGATGAACTTTCTGATGAAGGTGACTCAGATATTTATAGAGATGTTGATGAGGAAGTCTCAGAGTATGTTAAGCTTTTGAATCGGTTGGAAAATATAAAGATGACAACTTCTCATATCACACCTTTTCTGACTAATCTATGTCAAGAAAACAAGAAATTAAAAAGGATTTAAAGAGGTCTTTATGTTTCGAATCGCTCTTGCGAATCGATCCTCAAAGATTCGAGGAAAACCTGAGTAGAAAGTCACTTGAATGTGATAATGTTTATCAAAAATACTTATTGTTAAAATAGAAACTTGCACAAACTAAAGCAAGAGAGGTCTTTATGTTTCTTGAAGGATTAACTCTCAACAAGAAAGTTTTGATGACAGAGAAAGCGCTTATCTCGCTCGAGAAAAACGCCTTGAGGCTGATTTAACTGCTGCTCTTGATAAAATCAAGATGTTGGAAGATGACTTGAAAAAGTTCAATACTAGTTCAAGCAAATTATCCAGAATGCTAGGAGCAAGTAAAAATCATCGTGATATACGAGGATTGGGCTATAAGGGAATAAATGATCCAAGTATTAGCAAAGAGGTAAAATTTGTCAAGGCTAGTGATTCTTCTCAACAAAAGGTTTCCACTAATGGAAAAAGTGAAATACCTTCACCGGAAGTTAAGGTTCAAAAGAGAAAAGTATATCAACCTCCAAAGTTAGCACACACGGATCGAGGTAAGAACATTCCTTATGTTTGCCACTATTGCAGAAATAAAGGTCACCTGGAAAGGAGATGTCATTTCCGTATAAGGTATGAGAAACTTCATAATGTTGTTGTTTGGGCATCACAAGAAGTTGTGAAACCAAGATTATATGTTAAGACTAATCCCCTTAACATTACAGGCTGTAACTCTCCAACCATTAAGCAAAGGAATCAGTGTTGTGATAAACCTAGATTTTCCTATAAACGTCATACGAATCCTTTTCACAATCATAATGGTTATCAAAAGTATAACTTCGTAAAGACGAAGACAAGATCCGATGCTCCCAATTGGAGAAAGACTAACTTGCAAAAGAATAGTCAATCCAGTTCTCTTCCGAGAATTCTAGAAGAGAGTAATGGGAAGAAGGTTACGGTTGTTCCTAAACACACTCAAAAGTGGATACCAAAGGAAGTCAATAATGCTTTGAGTGTGAAAAGGAATGATCTCCCGGAAAATTCCATGACTATGGAGAAGGCAGTATCCATGTTATTGGAATTTAAAAAGTTATTGAAAGGTTCTAAAAGCGATCTTGTTAGAGCATAGCTCGGTTGAACCCACCAAGCGTTGGTATGTCAAGTTTGTTTGTCATATTTTAATGAATCAAAACTCAATTAAAAAGTCGCTTGATTATATACTAGAGACAACTTCGTATAGGTTAGGCTAGAAAGATTAGGATTATGAGACATACAAGTATTACTCGAAGACTTGAAGAATGTGAAGAAGTAACAAGATACATCGACGATATCATCCTTCCTCTTGAGGTTAGTAATATTTTGACTTGAACTGTTTCATTCCCAACGTATCTTTCAAGTCGTGCTATATTGAAAACATAACTGCGAAGCTGTGAATGATATGCTCTAGTAGACATAGTTTTAAGGAATTAGAATACGAAGAATAACGCCTATCTTTTGAACTTCGTATATAAGACATCGACATAATCGTTTGAATGTTATTGTGATTATGTGTATGGGTAAAGGTGAAGATTTCATCCTAGGAAACAATGTTTACATTTGTTTAAAGGAAGTACATTCATGAACTTGTTTTATGAATCAAAAGGGAAATCTCTAGGCTTTTTGGTATTGTTATTCATTGTATATCTTTGGATTACCAATATGTGTGAGTTAGTAGAACCGATCATAACTTGTTATGTATCTTGGTAAAACTAGTCACAATTCCTGACTAATGTATTGGTATGACTTTTATTAGTATAACTGATCCTAAGTAATCACCTTAGATGGTATGATCGATATTTGTAATTGGTGTAACCAATCCTGGTAATTGGTATGACCGATCACAAAGAGTTGTAATCGATCCTTGTTATTGGTGTAACCGGTCCTGGTAATTGGTGTAACCGATCCTAGTGACTTATGTAACCGATCACAAGTAATACCATGAGAATATGGTAACCGGTCCTAGTAATTGACGTAACTGATGAGTGCCAAATATTGCATATTTCTACATCTATTTATTGGCATTTAACTCATCTTTTGTGCTCGAAATCGGATATTATCCCAGTTACGTATTTTCTTTGTTTTCAAGAATAAATATTTGTACTAATTAATTTTGTGTTTTTAGGTAGTAAATAAAGCTTGGAGAAATTGAGGAGCCAAAAGAGCAGAAAATTGGAGATAAGAGTCTATGGAGCAGAAAGCCAAAGCCTGCGCGCGCATCAGTTACAACCCAACAAGGAGCAACCCATTTACAAGACATGGGATTGAGCAGTCCAAGACCCGACCCACGACCCGGATCCGAGCCCGCATCACTCTGAGCCGTTGAGATTTGATCCATTTTCATCCTACGGCCGCATCAAACCACGCATCGGGTTCTCCTTGATCCAACGGTCGCTCCACCATGCACATCGTCCGTCGCTGCTCCCGCTCCACAGCAAAGTCGCCTACACCCCTTACCCATTCGACCAAACCCATTTCTCACTTCATCTTCTCTTTCTTCTCCCCCGACACAAAATCAGAGAAACCCATTCCCTCCCATACCTCCCCTTTCTTCACCCATACCAGTTGCAGAGCCACCACCTCTCCACCTCCATCATATCCTTATCCTGACAACAACAGCTACAGCCACCCTAGTTCTACCCATCTTTACCTTTAGCTTCTTCCATAACCTAGAAGCTAGGGTTGAGATAGCTAGAATTCTAGGGTTTTCTCCAACAACTCATGCATGGCTACCAGAGATGAAGTAAGGGAGGAAAGAGGTTTGGGTTCGCATTAATTGTAAGTTTTGAGTGTTTTGTGAGATATAAATGGTTGTTCTTCATGTGAGAGAAGAAAGGCAGTCAGTTTTTAGTGTTTAATTTGTATTTCAATTTTAAGTCTGTTTTCATTATGTTTAGTATGTTCTAATTTAATTTGCTAGGATTTAAATAAAACCCTAACTCTCTGTTATGTTATTCAACTTTGTTTGAGTTGTTCTTGAATGCTTAAGTCATAAGATAATTTCAATTCTTGCACTTCAATGATTTACTTTCACAATGAATGCCATGTATCCATTGTAGTTAGGATAAACTGTGTTGATTGTGCTCAGCTCATGCCTTAAAGATAGTTGCTAACCCCTTGCCTAGTTGTGCTTAATTAGACAATTAGTTCTCTGGATTGGTACTCTAGCTGATAATTGAATTATCACTTGGTGAAACTCCTTAGATAAGTGATAGACTTGACACATTGTCCTTATCATCACGCGGGAACAAGAATGCTCAAATTAGTTGAACACATAACATGAATTAGTGGTGGATTTGACAATCCTAGTGCCTTTATTCTCATTGCTTGTATTTCATCTTTACTCCTTTGTTACAACCTCCATCTTGTCGTAAAGACGTTAAACAAACCCATATTTGTGTTACAAACTTTGTCATTTCTCTTGAAAATCAGTTAAGAAGCCTTTAGATCATTCATAGCAACTCCATTTCTCTGTTGATCGACCTATGCTTGCCCTTGCCTCCAATAGGCACTGTGCACTTGCAGTATTACAAGTAGGCGAAAAATCAAACATCTTCAAAAGCCTATCAAGTTTTTGGCGCCGCTGCCGGGGAATTGGTAGTGCGCTGTAGAGATTATTGGCTTGCACTTCACTGATTTTCATTGCACCCTGTACATATTTACTTTGAATTGCTGCCTTTAACCTTGTATAGTGTAACTTAGTGTAATCATATCATTAGCATCTTTGCATCACTACCATGTAAAGTAACTTAGTGGAACTGGTATCATCTCAAGCTTGTAGTTCTCATCTGAAGCTGCAGCTATACTTGTAAACTCTCTTTCACCTTCATAAAACAGTGCATCTGTGAGTTGAGCATTGGCATCATTGGATAAATTTTTTTTTTTTAACACTTGTGACTTGGTGCCTTACGGTCAGATAACCAACAAACTGATGGTTAACGTTCATATTCTGAGAATCCTTGTTTTGAAATTCTAGTATCGAGTCTTTTTGAACTTACTAGGTAATGCTATCTTGCTTTAAAATTGTGAAATATTGAGAACTGAAGTTGATTCGTTGAGTTAGCAGGTGCCTGGCGTGTCGCCATATTTATTGAGCAAGCCCAAGGAGCGAGAACAACATAGCCATGTGGCTACAAATCACGCTACTGTCACATTTGTGCTTGAGCTGTGAATTTGAGGTTATCCAAACTTGCTACTAATCATTGCATTGCTGAAATTTGCCTCGAGCATCACAAAGATAACCACCTGTATTGGCCTTGCATGACAGAATAGCCACCCTGCTAGGCAACCATCTCTAATTGTCTGTTGAACTAATTGGTTGCATATCTCAGTGACACTTGAAATTTTTGAAAATCTGAAATGTGTGCTTTCATGTGATCAGGCACCGAAATTAGGGTAAAATAGTACAGATTTTCACCGTGAAACCTTAGCTTCCATCTCGCCCGTGCTTAACCCCACCCGTAGCCGTGAGGTTGAGCCGCAATTTAGATAACCAAGCTAGCCGAAAGCCCCAAGTTGAAGTCGATCGAATTAGTTGATATCAACTCAGGGCCGTTGACATCAATCGAGTGAGTTGATGCCACATGCCCCGTGCCTTGTGTGACCCCGTGAGCCATCTACCTTACACTTTTGGTGCATAAACCTGTTGACAAACTGTCAACTAACCCCGTTGACTCTGTCACCCTTAAGCATAGCCTCGTGGAAACCAAGAACGTCAACTGAGCTAAGCCATCTGCCCTACAAATCATTGAGCATTAACCTCTGAAAATTATAACATCAACCAACCCAGTTGACCTCTCGTGTCTGTCAATCGTGTCTGTAATTTGTTCAATTGTTGCATCTCTCGACCACCGTGAACCTTTGATGTTGTGGATTGTATGCCATGCTCACATAAGAAATCGGTTTCTTCTTTGTAGTCGCAAACTTGCAAACCTGCCGATGAGACCTTGCTCAACCAATGCCTTACATTTTGGGCATAACCCTGTTGACACTTGCATCTGAATAGTGTGCTGACTTGCTGTTTTGCCTGAGCTAATTGCCATAAGAGCTTAAGCTCTGAAGTAGTGCTGTAACCACACAACCCTGTGAATCCCTGCATATCTGTGCATGATCTGTGAAAAAATTGGGGTCAATCGACCTCGTTGACATCCCTAGAGGCATTACTTTCCACCTTGGTGCATCACTGCTTATCTCCAGTGCAGCATCACAACTCTGTGTACACAAATGCTAGGCCTAGCCTTTTAAATCTCGTGAGCATTGTCTATCTGTATTGCCTGAGATTGAGGGTCATCATTGTTTATAAGCATCAGTTCTATGCGTATGCATTTGTGTCTTGGCTGAGCAGTAACACATCCTTGAATGTGTGCACAATCATACTCCTATGACATGAGAGAGTTGCTTTGGGGAACCGAGATTGTATTGGCTGTACAAAATCGATTGATTAACTCGATAGACTAGCCACACCGATGAGTTATCCTTACCGCATGAGAGTGTTAAACTAGTTACCATGTTAACCTTTGAAGCTTACCCGTGATCACCAAGACCCCCGCATCTGCCGCAACTGTGTGACCCTGTAACCTTGTGCATGCTTGACTTTGTTTAAAATCTTGTGTGAGCTATCATCTGCCAAGCTCGCTCTCATTTTCACTTGTTGAATGCTAAGCCTGCAAATCTATTGTGAGTCCTGGTTAACCCATCTGCCCTGAAATTCCTGCACATGTCATCTGAGAATTGAGGTCAACTGAACCAGATGACACTCAAGCACTCGCTGAATTTGTTATAAATTGCTAAGAACTGTTCTTCCGTTGCATCTCCGAACCGGTATCATTATTGTGTGTGTGATTTTATGGCATTTGAATGAGGGTTGAGTAACTTGAGTAAGCATAATCATCTTCCCCGTGCACCTTTCTCCCGCCAACTGGTTGTGCATAAGCGGTCTTTGTGTCTTTCTTAAAATACGGCAAGAAGAAGCACTCCTCTCGTGCTTAGAATCAGTGTCAATTTTGTTGTGTGAATTGTGTCTCACCGGGCTCTGCACAAACTTGAAGCCCACATAAACCAAACTAAAGCCCACGTGCACCGGGCTCGTATAACAACTAGGTCATGCAACCGCCGGGCTTTGACAAACCGAAGCCCACATCAATGGGATTTGCATAACTTTGGGCTGCGCATTTACAGCCGGCAACCAAAGACTCTGTGTGCTTGTATTGGTGTGACATTTTTTTCTCTCGTGTTGAAAATTAATTGTTTGTATGCATGTATGATGTTCTTGTAACCAAAATTTTTGCTCGACATGAGAGGATTGTGGGATGTCACTAGGGATGAAGAATCATCACATAGATCCATTAGAGAGCTTGCTTATGGGCATGCTTCACAATATGAACATCCCACAGCCCATAATGATTTTAGGGAGTATTATGAGCCTTCTCAGGGCCCCCGACCTTGAATGCATGGACCCTAATCATTTTGCACTGGATGTATCATTCACCACGGTGGGAGTTGAACAAATTTATACTCCCCCGACCTCGTATATGCACTCAGTGGAAGAAAACCTCATGCTCATAGAGCAAAACAATGCTAGGTTTGAATTGAATGCATTGCATGATTATCCATCTAGCAACATGTCCGAGTTTCCCTTGTGTAGTGAACCCTGTGCACAACCATATGATGAATATCCATATGAAGCATGCATACCCACTAGTGAAGGCTCCCCTTCAATTGAACAGCTCACTATGATGATTCAAATGAATCGACTCGATTACAAAATGAAGAATGGAAGGATGTTCATGATAGGATGTGTGTTTCTATTTCTACTCATGCAAATGACACCGAATATGAACCTAATCTAGAGGTAGATGAGTACACTGGAAATGCTCAGATTTTGAATAGGGAAATGCAGTTTTGTTATGATGATGATTATGAATATGATATGTTAGAAGAGCATGTGTATGCTGAAGATATGGTGGAACCTTTGGGTTCAGCGACGTTAAGCGTCTCTTCTGTGAACCCTATGATTGATGCTTCTTCTAATATTCATACATGTGATGCTGAATTGGGGTGTGAACAATTGTTCGCTGAAAATGAGCATGCTACACAACTTGTTTGTGACTTAAGAATGGATGAATCTTCTGTTGACACTAATGTTCTTATAGATCATGATATTATTTTTGTGTCTGATTCCCTGCCCATGTCACAATATGTTGCCCCCTCTGATTTGCCTATGCATGACACAAAGCTTTTGGATAATAATGATTATGACATGGAGATTGATGAATTGTTCTATGCAAGTGAGCATGATTTACCTTTGTCTGACTCTAGGAAAGTGTGTAATGGTGCAAATGATCTTATACATGAAAACAACTTAGATGTACCTACTTCCTCTCCTAAGTCACAGATTGAAACTCCTTCACCAAACCTGGATATGGTTTGTCACAAAATGTTTAAACCAACTATTCTGAGAGTCCCTAATTTAGGCCTAGAACTTTGTGCTTCTCAAGTCCTCTTGGACTATTTTGCATCAAAGTATAACACCTTTAGGGAACCACAGTTGGAATGTGTATGTCCACTTTGTTCTTAGCAAAACTCATTTTGAGTTAGACCTTGTGCATGATGTACCTTTAAATTTGCAAGATTTTGTGCTCAAAAACACATCTCCTGACAAGTTTAGGTTTGGGGGTAACTTATTCACATATGCAGTCTTACTTGCACTCTCATGTTATATTTGTGCAAGGCTGTTGATGTTTCTGCATATCGTCTTTTGGGTTGATCCTAAACTCTTTAGATTGTTGGTGTATGGTGAATTTTTCTTGTATATAATCCAGTAGGTTTTGTTAAATTTTCTATCTTGAATAGGTTGAGTTTTCTTTTGTATATTGTGCTAATCCAATATGATCTTAGGCGAGAATGTTGGATTCTAGCCTTGACTAATGAAGCTCTAACCTTGCTCTCGCCGACATCCGGTAATCTCTTCCCTTTTATCTTATCAGCATAGTTCTCTTGGTATGTGGCTGTTTAAAATTTTATCATATGTTGACACATTGAGGACAATGTTTGATTTAGGTTTAGGGTGCTTTTGCATATAGAGTTTTTAGTCTTTTATTTTATCAAAAAAAAATCAAATTTTTTTTTTCAAAACTCTTTGTAAATATGTACATAAAAACCTCCAACTTTTAGAGATCTTAGAGTCACTAGCATGCTTCTAGCTATGTTTACATAGAGAGTCTGACCGAAATAACAGAACTTGGAAGTCTTGGAGAACACAATCGGGTTTCTTAGTTGATTAGAGCGTTAAAGTTGGATTTAACCATACCGGAGGGCGAATTAGGTGTTGTTTAGATATTCGGTAGTAGAATTGTGATCACCCATAGTGGAGACTACCCAATTTACATCAAGTGAGGCACCAACCTTCAATTTTTGCAACTTTCTAAAAAGTCTGTTAGAGTGTGTGTCACCATACGTAAATTCCGGGGTAGGAATGGTGAGCTACCCAACTTCGCACCATTTTCAGACTACTTTTGATCTCTTGAGTGCTAGTTTTTGTCAATCATGAGGGTGACGTCTAAAGATGAAAACTCCTTCTAAATACCGATTTGTAATTAGCATCATTCTCTCTCTCAATCAGCAAGACCCATAGAAACACATCATCGTCAGCAAGCGGAGCAGAATCAGAATTTGGAAAGAAAAATTGATATAGTCCAAGGTTTATGTGCAACAAAGAAAAGAAAATAGGATGAGAATTAATAAAATTTATAAAATCAAGACAATACAAGTTGTGGAAAAATTGAGTGATAAGTCCTTTGTCCATGGAGTTAGTTGTTTCAATTTGTATTTTTATTTTCACTTATTGTAATGTTCAAAAAAAAAAAAAAAAAAAAAAAAAAAAAATCAAAAATCAAAAAATATTGTAGTTTATTTTTGCTACCACCATGGTAAAGAAGAATTCAAAAAGAAAAATCCAAACAACAAGGAATTTGAGTAGAAAAATTAAAATTTGTCAAGTTTTGTGAAGTTTAGAAGTTCGTCATCAACATTTGAAGACCGAAGACCGAAGATTGAAGACGTTTCTATGGTTTCTTATGAGAGATTGATGTTAATTACCGATCGGGTGAGAAGTGAGTGAGTATTCCCACCCCTTGCTAATGGTTGATTTCCTTTCTTAGAGATCATCAGAAAAAGATTCTTTTGTCCACATTTCGTGGAGTCTCCAGATTTTATTTCGGAAGGTTATCCTTCTTACCTACAACGTGTGCAGGATTTCTCTCTTTACTCCTACCTGCACACATGAGAGACTAAAAAGCGATCTTTTTGAGTGCAATTATCATAAAATCCTAATGGTGAGGCGAGTTGAGACTTATGATCACAATCGAATCCGAATTCTTTCATATGGTATGGTTACTTCTCGCTCAAAGACTTAAGGATGAGAATGCGTTCTTCGATAGTTCTAACTTCCGTTACTAGCATGCGAAACCTATGTCCTCATAGCTTCTTGGAGGCTTGAGACTCTTTTACACTCGAAGTTGGAGAAGGTTTTGTGGGTACACCTGCAGTAAACCCTCACGAGACTACAACTCGTCCACTAGGGACACCTAGGGGTTTAAAGGCTTAGTGCATACGCTAAATGCATTCGAGAGACTGCGACGGGGTATAGTTAGGATTTCTTATTTTTTGTTTCACTTGAGGACAAGTAAAATTCAGGTTTGGGGGTATTTGATGAGTGCCAAATATTGCATATTTATACACCTTTTTATTGGCACTTTACTCATCTTTTGCGCTTAGGAATCGGATATTATCCTGCATTACGTGTTTTCTTTGTTTTCAAGAATAAATATTTGTATTAATTAATTTTGTGTTTTTAGGTAATAAATAAAGCTCGGAGAATTTGAGGAGCCGAAGAGCGAAGAATTGAGTCGAGCATCTATGGAGCAGATAGCCAAAGCCGCAAGGCGAATCGGTTGCAACCCAACAAAGAAGACATGGGCTAGAGCTACCCGAGACCCGGATCCGAACCCGCTCGTCCCGAGCCGTTGAGATCTCTCCCGGACGCATCATACGGTCGCGCCTCCACGTGCATCGAAGATTGCTGCTCCCGTGCTACACCGAGATCACATCAAAAACCGGCTACCTCTCTCGGCCCGTTCGGATCGCAGCCACTCCATCCAACGCTCATTGCGGCTGATGCATCATCCCTCATTACTCCCGTCTCACACCACAACAACCTATATCAACCCCATATTCATCGACCCGTCTTCCTCTTCCCTTTCTTTTCTCTTTCCCTTACCCGACCATGGCAGAGCTCGCAACACCCATCCCCAGACCAAACCCGAGCCTTACCGCCTCCCTCTCACGACAAAACAAGCTATCACCACCGCCTCCGCCACTCTCTCCCTCGATTAACTCTTTCATAGCTTCTCCCTCACCTTAGAAGCTAGGTCGGAGCTAATTAGGGTTAGGGTTTTCTCGAGCAACCCATGCATGGCGATTTGAAGCAAAGTGACGTGGTGGAGAGGACGATTGAGTATGGGTGAGAGTATCTCGATTTGTTTTCTATTTTATCTTGATTTTTGAGAAGAATTAGGGTTTGAGATATTTTTCTTTGGCATGTATAAATTGAAGTGAGTTGTGTGTGTGATGGGCACGCCCGGACTAGCGGAGTTTGTCAATTAGTCTTAATTTGTGTTTTAGTTATTTTGTAATGTTTTAATTTCATTCACTAGGGTCTTTGTGGAAACCCTAGATTACTTGTTGAGTAAATTCAATTGATGTTGTTGTTATTACTATGCTTCACAGAATTAGGAGTTTAATTAGCTAATTAATCTAACTCTCTTGTGATTGGTCATCTGTAAGAAGACAGACCAATACTAGGAGAGAGTTAGAGTGAAAGGTTGATCAAATCCCCCATTAGAACTGCCAAGGAAGGTGTATGAGCTTAACAATGTGTGAGTGATGCTTAGTAATTAACTAAGGAACCGTGATAGAGTGTCTTTGTGATAAGACACTCTATACTAGGGGTGAACTAGTGAAATTAGTGACATATTACTTCTTAGAATCTTCTTTAGGTAAGTGTAAGAACACATCATGAGTTAAATTACCTTAGCACGGTGTCTAGTGGTGGAAGCAACAGCCACTGGTAGCTTCCTATTTGTTACATTTACAATCTGCACCTTAGTTCAGTTTCACCATTTCACTTAGTCGCATCGACACAAAACTCATAACTCTGTTACCTTCACTAGAATCCAGTAGAGCATAGCCATAGATCAATTAGAGCACCACAAGTCCTTGTGGGATCGACCCGTACTTGCCGCGTCTCCGATAGACGCCGTGCACTTGCGGTTATCACAAGTAGGCTTCATTTTATACATCTTTAAAGGCCTACCAAGTTTTTGGCGCCGTTGCCGGGGACTTGGCGCGTGCCTGTGATCTTTTGCTTGCTTCGCTGAGTTGCAAATCATCCCTGTACATATTCACATTTTGTTGTTCTTAACCCTGTACATATTTACCTTGTCTTAGCTTTTAGTCTTAATATTTTTGCATCTGTTTTAGTCTTTCATCTTGCTGTAACTTGCATCTTGCTGTTTTAGTCTTTCATCTTGTAGCTTAATTTCTCATTTTATAACTTGCATCTGTAGCTTGTCATTGCATTGTAGTTTTCCATCTGTTAGTGTCCTTTTCTTGTTTAAACTTAGTGTAATATAGTTGTTCTCTCTTTTGTTGCATCTTTATTGTCTTAGCATATTAGTTGTTATATTGTTTTAGCATGTTAGCGTATCAGCTGTAGCTTAGTATAACCTGTTATTGCATTCCATTTCACATCCCTGCATCATTGCCTCATCTCGGTGCATGTGTTCATTGCACTTTAGGTTAGTAACCTAGCGGTTAGTTGGATACACCGCACCATAATCCTATCTCTTTGCTATGCTCAAGCTCCATTTCACCGTGCTCGAAGCTTGATTATATGAGACCAACACATCTTGTCATCAACTGTCCTTGCAACATCTTAGTTTTGTCCTTGCAATCGACTTGGATTAGCCCCATTGTTTTGCTTGCCGGCACTTCATATCTTGTCATCAATCGAGACCCCGAGCTTATGCATGCCTATTCTCGTGTTAAGTCGTGCAATATTGGGAACTAAGAGTGTTTGTTGAGTCAACAGGTGCTGGCTGTGCTTGCTGTGCTGCTAAGCAAGCCCAAGGAGTGGGAGGCGCATAAGGCGCAATTGAGCAAACCCTGCGACTTGTAAGGTGAGTGGTACCTTGCGCTAGTTTGTGCTAGACTCTGAATGTGTGAGACCTTGTTGTGTGAGACCTTATGTGCCTTATGTGTGAGACCTTATGTGCCTGATCTTACATTGGTTAGCTGCGAAAACCTTGCTCAGTGCAACCCTTTTGAACCTTTAAGCCATCGTCTGACCCTGTGCATGATAATCCAGCTCCCTTGCTAGCCCCCTGAAGCTGCAAGCTTGAGCTCCCTGGCTAGCCCTTGGTCTACCACTGTATAAACTCGTGCATTCTCTGAGTTGTGCATTGCACATTTTTGTGAAAAATTTCACAAAACCTGGGCTGCAAATAGCTGTGTCAATCTTTGCACAGCAACTCAAACCACAACCTGGGCTGTACATTCTGAAGCCCAACTGCTGGGCTAAGCTTTCACAGCTGGGCTGAAACAAATCATTAACAGCAAGCCCACATAAGCCTGAATCAAACATGGGCTGCTAACTTGCCAGCCAAAACTCAGCCCACATACTGTGCCCTCAATCTGGGCTTGCACTCTGCACAACCTTCAGCCCACCTCACTTAGCCCTCATGGTCGGTTTGATCGACCACACCAGTGGGCTCATCAACCCAACTCGGCTGCAACCAAATTGCAAACCAGTTCACCTGGGCCGTGCAACCAATCTGGGCTAACTCAACCTAGGCTTTGCACAACCACTTGGGCTGCAACCACACAACCTTCAGCCCACATAAGCTAGACATCTGGGCTGTAAAGTTTTACAAATTTTGGGTTTCAAACAGCAAATCCCAAACAAACCAAATTGAGCCCACAACAACCTGGGCTTCCCAAATAAACCAAAGCTCCCAACAAAACCAAATGAAACCCAACAAACCAAAAACCCAATAAACCAAACTTAGTCCACTTCACTGGGCTTTGAGTTCAATTTGAGAGCTAGACCATGTCAGGATTTTGGTCTGCATCTGGGGATGGAACCAAATCCCTTAGAGAGCTTGCTTACGGGCACCTTTCACAGGATGAACACCCCACATACCATAGTGACTTTAGGGAATTATATGGGCCTTCTCAGGGCCCCGAACTCACATACCCTAATCATTATGATCACATACATCATTCACCACAGTGGGGAGATGAACAATTTTGTACTTCTCAATCTGTGGAGGAAAATCTTAGACTCATCGAACAAAATAATGCTAGGAGTGTATTGCATGATAAACCATATAGCATTGATTATGAATTTCCTACTTTTGAAAACTCTCCTTTCATTGAACCACATAATGAAATTCTAGAATTGATTCAAAACCTTGACCAAAGGATCATGAGCTTAGAACTCAAATTGAGTCAAATCTGTAATGCACTAAATGAGGAAAGGGAGGACTTTCAAAATGAAATGTTTATCACCCATAATGAAAATAGTATGCCTAGTCTTACTCGTGCAATTGATATTGCATATGAACCTAATTTCAAATGATGGGACTAGAAATACTATGATTTTTAATAAGGAAATGCATTTCTATGACGATGATGATGATGAACATGATACGTTAGAAGAGCATGTGCATGCTGAAAATATGATGGAATCTTTTGGTTCGAGAGACGTTAGGCGTCTCTTTCCGTGAACCTTATGAATGATACTTCTTCTAACATTCATAAATGTGATCTTAACTATGAGCTTAGTTTTGTGAAATTCTTCGGTGAATGTGAGCATGCTTCACAACTTGTTTGTGACTTAGGAAAGGATGAATCTTCCGTTGACACTAATGTTCTTTTGGATCATAATATTATTTCGTGTGTCGATTCCCGCCCATGTCACAAAATGTTGCCTCCTCTGATGAATTTGATGTGAAACCTGATGAATTGCCCTGTGAAAATGACCATGATTTACCCACTCCTGACCTTAGGAAAGAGTGTGACGGTGCAAATGATTTTTTACATGAACACAACTTAGATGTACCTAACCTCTCTCCTGAGTCACAAATTGATACTCCTCCACCAAACCTAGGTGTAGTTTGTCACAAAATTGCAAAACCAACTTTTCTGAAAATGCCTAACTTAGGCCTAGAGCTTTGTGCTTCCCAAGTCCTCTTGGACTATTTTGCATCAAAGTATAACACTCTTAAGGAGCCACGGTTGGAATATGTATGTCTGCCTGTAATTAGCAAAACTCATTTTGAGTTAGACCTTTTGCATGATGTACCTTTAAAATTGCAAGATTTTGTTCTCACAAACACACCCGTTCACAAGTTTAGGTTTGGGGGAAGCTCATTCACATACACAGTCTTACTTGCACTCTCATATTATATTTGTGTAAGGCTGTTAATGTGTGTACATATCGTCTATTGGGTTGATCCTCAACTTTTTAGACTGTTAGTTTATGGTGAATTTTCATTGTATATATCCAGTAGGACTTGTTAAAATTTTTCTTTTCTTGATTCGGTTGAGTCTTCTTGCACATATATTATGCTAATCCGATATGATCTCCGTTGAGAATATTGGATTCTAGCCTTGACGAATGAAGCTCAACCTTGCTCTTGCCGACATCCGGTAATCTCTTCCCTTTTTATCTTATCAGCATAGTTCTCGTGGTACGTGACTGTTCAATTTTTTCCTATCTGTGACACATTGAGGACAATGTTTGATTTAGGTTTGGGGGTGTGATTTGCATTTAGAGTTTTTAGTCTTTTATTTCACCTTTTATTTTCAAAAAAAAAAACTTTTTGCAAATAAAAACCTCCAACTTTTAGAGATTTTAGAGTCACTAGCATGCTTTTAGCTATGTTTACATAGAGAATCTGACCGAAATAACAAAAGTTAGAAGTGCCGGAGAACACAATCGGGTTCCTTAGTTGATTAGAGCGTTAAAGTTGGATTTAACCATACCGGAGGGCGAATTAGGTGCTGTTAGATATTCGGTAGTAGAATTGTGATCACCCATAGTGGAGACTACCCAATTTACATCAAGTGAGGCACCAACCTTCAATTTTTTGCAACTTTCTAAAAAAGCTGTTAGAGTGTGTGTCACCATACGTAAATTCCGGGTAGGAATGGTGAGCTACCCAACTTCGCACCATTTTCAGCACTACTTTTGATCTCTTGAGTGCTAGTTTTTGTCAATCATGAGGGTGACGTCTAAAGATGAAAACTCCTTCTAAATACCGATTTGTAATTAGCATCATTCTCTCTCTCAATCAGCAAGACCCATAGAAACACATCATCGTCAGCAAGCGGAGCAGAATCAGAATTTGGAAAGAAAAATTGATATAGTCCAAGGTTTATGTGCAACAAAGAAAAGAAAATAGGATGAGAATTAATAAAATTTATAAAATCAAGACAATACAAGTTGTGGAAAAATTGAGTGATAAGTCCTTTGTCCATGGAGTTAGTTGTTTCAATTTGTATTTTTATTTTCACTTATTGTAATGTTCAAAAAAAAAAAAAAAAAAAAAAAAAAATCAAAAATCAAAAAATATTGTAGTTTATTTTTGCTACCACCATGGTAAAGAAGAATTCAAAAAAGAAAAATCCAAACAACAAGGAATTTGAGTAGAAAAATTAAAATTTGTCAAGTTTTGTGAAGTTTAGAAGTTCGTCATCAACATTTGAAGACCGAAGACCGAAGATTGAAGACGTTTCTATGGTTTCTTATGAGAGATTGATGTTAATTACCGATCGGGTGAGAAGTGAGTGAGTATTCCCACCCCTTGCTAATGGTTGATTTCCTTTCTTAGAGATCATCAGAAAAAGATTCTTTTTGTCCACATTTCTGTGGAGTCTCCAGATTTTATTTCGGAAGGTTATCCTTCTTACCTACAACGTGTGCAGGATTTCTCTCTTTACTCCTACCGCACACATGAGAGACTAAAAAGCGATCTTTTTGAGTGCAATTATCATAAAATCCTAATGGTGAGGCAGAAGTTGAGACTTATGATCACAATCGAATCCGAATTCTTTCATATGGTATGGTTACTTCTCGCTCAAAGACTTAAGGATGAGAATGCGTTCTTCGATAGTTCTAACTTCCGTTACTAGCATGCGAAACTCTATGTCCTCATAGCTTCTTGGAGGCTTGAGACTCTTTTACACTCTGAAGTTGGAGAAGGTTTTGTGGGTACACCTCTGGTAAACCCTCACGAGACTACAACTCGTCCACTAGGGACACCTAGGGGTTTAAAGGCTTAGTGCATACGCTAAATGCATTCGAGAGACTGCGACAGGGGTATAGTTAGGATTTCTTATTTTTGTTTCACTTGAGGACAAGTAAAATTCAGGTTTGGGGGTATTTGATGAGTGCCAAATATTGCATAGTTATACACCTTTTATTGGCACTTTACTCATCTTTTGCGCTTAGGAATCAGATATTATCCCAGATTCTGTGTTTTCTTTGTTTTCAAGAATAAATATTTGTATTAATTAATTTTGTGTTTTTAGGTAATAAATAAAGCTCGGAGAATTTGAGGAGCCGAAGAGCGAAGAATTGGAGTCGAGCATCTATGGAGCAGATAGCCAAAGCCCGCGCGCGAATCAGTTGCAACCCAACAAAGAAGACATGGGCTAGAGCTACCCGAGACCCGGATCCGAACCCGCTCGTCCCGAGCCGTTGAGATCTCTCCCAGACGCATCATACGGTCGCTGCCTCCACGTGCATCGAAGATTGCTGCTCCCGTGCTACACCAGATCACATCAAAAACCGGCTACCTCTCTCAGCCGTTCAGATCGCAGCCACTCCATCCAACGCTCGATGCGGCTGATGCATCATCCCTCACTACTCCCGTCTCACACCACAACAACCTATATCAACCCCATATTCATCGACCCGTCTTCCTCTTCCCTTTCTTTTCTCTTTCCCTTACCCGACCATGGCAGAGCTCTGCAACACCCATCCCCCGACCAAACCAGAGCCTTACCGCCTCCCTCTCCCTGACAAAACAAGCTATCACCACCTGCTCCGCCACTCTCTCCCTCGATTAACTCTTTCATAGCTTCTCCTCACCTTAGAAGCTAGGTCAGAGCTAATTAGGGTTAGGGTTTTCTCGAGCAACCCATGCATGGCGATTTCGAAGCAAAGTGACAAGTGGAGAGGACGATTCGGAAGTATGGGTGAGAGTATCTCGATTTGTTTTCTATTTTATCTTGATTTTTGAGAAGAATTAGGGTTTGAGATATTTTTCTTTGGCATGTATAAATTGAAGTGAGTTGTGTGTGTGATGGGCACGCCTGGACTAGCCAGAGCTGTCAATTAGTCTTAATTTGTGTTTTAGTTATTTTGTAATGTTTTAATTTCATTCTCTAGGGTCTTTGTGGAAACCCTAGATTACTTGTTGAGTAAATTCAATTGATGTTGTTGTTATTACTATGCTTCACGAGAATTAGGAGTTTAATTAGCTAATTAATCTAACTCTCTTGTGATTGGCATGACCTGTAAGAAGACAGCCAATACTAGGAGAGAGTTAGAGTGAAAGGTTGATCAAATCCCCCATTAGAACTGCCAAGGAAGGTGTATGAGCTTAACAATGTGTGAGTGATGCTTAGTAATTAACTAAGGAACCTGTGATAGAGTGTACTGTGATAAGACACTCTATACTAGGGGTGAACTAGTGAAATTAGTGACATATTACTTCTTAGAATCTTCTTTAGGTAAGTGTAAGAACACATCATGAGTTAAATTACCTTAGCACAGTGTCTAGTGGTGGAAGCAACAGCCCTGGTAGCTTCCTATTTGTTACATTTTACAATCTCTGCACCTTAGTTCAGTTTCACCATTTCACTTAGTCGCATCGACACAAAACTCATAACTCTGTTACCTTCACTAGAATCCAGTAGAGCATAGCCATAGATCAATTAGAGCACCACAAGTCCTTGTGGGATCGACCCGTACATGCAGCGTCTCCGATAGACGCCGTGCACTTGCGGTTATCACAAGTAGGCTTCATTTTATACATCTTTAAAGGCCTACCAAAGTTCAGAAGTTCATCATCAGCTATTGAAGACCGAAGATTGAAGACGTTTCTATGAATGCTAGGAGAGAGTGATATTAATTGCCGATCGGGTGAGAAGGTAAGTGAGTACTCCCATCCTTGCTAATGGTTGATTTCCTTTCTTAGAGATCATCGAGGAAAAAGATTGTTTTTGTCCACACTTCGTGGAGTCTCCAGAAATTATTTCGGAAGGTTATCCTTCTCATCTTCAACGTGTGCGGGATTTCTCTCTTTATTCCTGCCTGCACACATGAGAGACTAAAAAAGCGATCTTTTTGAGTGCAATTATCATAAAACCCTAATGGTGAGGCAGAAGTCAAGGCTTATGATCACAATCGAATCCTAATTCTTTCATATGGTATGGTTATTTCTCGCTCGGCACTTAAGGATGAGAATGCGTTCTTTGGTAGTTCTAACTTCTTGTTACTAGCATGCAGAAACTCTATGTCCTCATAGCTCCTTGGATGCTTGAGACTCTTTTACACTCCGAAGTTGGAGAAGGTTTTGTGGGTACACCTCTGGTAAACCCTCACGAGACTACAACTCGTCCACTAGGGACACCTAGGGGTTTAAAGGCTTAGTGCATACGCTAAATGCATTCGAGAGACCAGCGACAGTGGTATAGTTAGGATTTCTTAATTTCTCGTTTCACTTGAGGACAAGTAAAATTCAGGTTTGGGGGTATTTGATGAGTGCCAAATATTGCATATTTCTACATCTATTTATTGGCATTTAACTCATCTTTTGTGCTCGTAAATTAGATATTATCCCATTCTCGTATTTTCTTTGTTTTCAAGAATAAATATTTGTACTAATTAATTTTGTGTTTTTAGGTAGTAAATAAAGCTTGGAGAAATTGAGGAGCCAAAAGAGCAGAAAATTGGAGACAAGAGTCTATGGAGCAGAAAGCCAAAGCCTGCGCGCGCATCAGTTGCAACCCAACAAGGAGCAACCCATTTACAAGACATGGGCTTGAGCAGTCCAAGACCCGACCACGACCCGGATCCGAGCCCGCATCACTCTGAGCCGTTGAGATTTGATCCATTTTCATCCTACGGCCGCATCAAACCACGCATTGGGTTCTCCTTGATCCAACGGTCGCTCCACCATGCACATCGTCCATCGCTGCTCCCGCTCCACAGCAAAGTCGCCTACACCCCTTACCCATTCGACCAAACCTATTTCTCACTTCATCTTCTCTTTTCAGAAAAACCCATTCTCTCCCATACCTCCCCTTTCTTCACCCATACCAGTTGCAGAGCCACCACCTCTCCACCTCCATCATCTCCTTACCCTGACAACAACAGCTACACCCACCCTAGTTCTACCCTTCTTTACCTTTAGCTTCTTCCATAACCTAGAAGCTAGGGTTGAGATAGCTAGAATTCTAGGGTTTTCTCCAACAACTCATGCATGGCTACCAGAGACGAAGTAAGGGAGGAAAGAGGTTTGGGTTCGCACTAATTGTAAGTTTTGAGTGTTTTGTGAGATATAAATGGTTGTTCTTCATGTGAGAGAAGAAAGGCAATCAGTTTTTAGGGTTTAATTTGTATTTCAATTTTAAGTCTGTTTTCATTATGTTTAGTATGTTCTAATTTAATTTGCTAGGATTGAAATGAAACCCTAACTCTCTGTTATGTTATTCAACTTTGTTTGAGTTGTTCTTGAATGCTTAAGTCATAAGATAATTTCAATGCTTTACTTTCACAATGAATGCCATGTATCCATTACAGTTAGGATAAAACTGTGTTGATTGTGCTCAGCTCAGGCCTTAAAGATAGTTGCTAACCCCTTGCCTAGTTGTGCTTAATTAGACAATTAGTTCTCTAGATTGGTACTCTAGGCGATAATTGAATTATCACTTGGTGAAACTCCTTAGATAAGTGATAGACTTGACACATTGTCCTTATACATCACGGGAACAAGAATGCTCAAATTAGTTGAACACATAACATGAATTAGTGGTGGATTTGACAATCCTAGTGCCTTTATTCTCATTGCTTGTATTTCATCTTTACTCCTTTGTTACAACCTCCATCTTGTCGTAAAGACGTTAAACAAACCCATATTTGTGTTACAAACTTTGTCATTTCTCTTGAAAATCAGTTAAGAAGCCTTTAGATCATTCATAGCAACTTTATTTCTCTGTGGATCGACCTGTGCTTGCCCTTGCCTCCAATAGGCACTATGCACTTGCAGTATTACAAGTAGGCGAAAAATTAAACATCTTCAAAAGCCTATCAGTAACCGATCCTGGTAAATGATGTAACCGGTCCCAGTAACCATATTAAGGTAGAACCGATCCTTGTGTTTGGTAGAACCGTAAACCCATGATTAATGTATTGATATATGATCAATCACATAGTTCTTGGAAATCAGATGAGCTAGTTCTAACTTGTTTGGAAGTGTGGTATAATCGGTTCCAAGATTGTAAATATGAAAAAGGATTTACAAAGAATAAGATGTCGACATACTTTGAACATGTTCTGTAACTCTTATCTTTTATTGTTTAAAGATATTCCTTAATAACTAAAGGAGATCCCAGACCGACATAAGTTGAGAATCTTTTAATTTAGGTTGTTAATTTTATATGCTTTTAATTACCAGCAATTAAAATGCATATCTCTCGAAAATAAAAATTGGTAATGTTCATTTACTAATTGGAGATTTTCTAGTGAGATTTCGGTTAATATTGGACAGAGCATTTCCAGGAATTATGGAAACCGATTTGGAAATATATTGCATATCTTAAGAATATTTCGGTTTTTGGAAATTCCTGGGTGTTCAAACATCCTTGGTCTATAAATATCCAAGTTTTCATTTCGTGCAAACTATCCTAAGAGCCAGCAAAACTACCTTGTTGTGTTGTTACTGGTGGAGCCGTCTATTCGGAGAGGAAAGTACCCTAATTAGGCGAAATCTCTTACGACCGCTCGTTTAAAGACTTTTGTGGGATCAAGAAGATCTACGAGTACCGTTGGTGGGATACTAGATAATTGCAGTATTATTAGTTTTGGATTTGATTTGATTGACTAACGGTTGTTGAACTTTGATTGCACCTAGTTTGTTTATTCTTGAGAATCTTCTCTTCTGATATAAGATTCACTCAAACTGGATCAAAGTGTCGACGGGATCTTTAGAACTGTTTGTAGATCTAAAGACATCTTGTGATAATCCATTGTTAATAGACTCCGTTCTGTGCATGATTGATCACAAGAGATTCAAGTTGTGGTGTGCAGGTGTTTATTGAAGAATAAAGAAGGTTTGAAGACAAAAAGGATTTCTTATTGGGTTCATAATCTTTGGTGTGCACAAAACTTGATCGACTGGGATCCAACTATAATCGGTTTAACTTTGATAAATTTGATTGATTATTTGCGTAGATCGGCATCATTATATAGTATCTTGATAGATCCTATTTTTTATTGCAAAATCTAAACTCTGCTACTTTGGTAGTTGTTGGATAGATAGATCTAAACCCTACAAAGGAGTTTATTGGATTAAACAGAAGAACCTTTGTCTAACTCATATCACTGAGATTGAATAGAGTTGTTATCGAATAGATTTGTTGTTTCTTTACTGTTTGGAATACAAACCAAAGGAATTGTTCCAGTGTGTGCACTTATCGAATGTCGAAGCGCAAGTCTCACCAAGAAACTAGGTGAACTATAGGTTTAGTTGATTTGGTCTCAACTATACGAAGTTGTTTTAATTTTGTATAGCGGCTCTGGACTAGGTCCCGGGTTTTTTCTGCATTTGCGGTTTCCTCGTTAACAAAATCTTGTTGTGTCATTTACTTTTGTTTTCCGAAATTATAATTGTTGTTATTATAATTTAAATTAAATTACACAAACGTTAACTCCGTATTACTTGATAGTGATCCTATAGAGTTTGGTTAAGTACGAACGTATTATCAAGTAATCACACTTTGATTGTTGTATTGTCTCGATCTCGTATCCATAGACGATCACACAAAGTGTGAATACCGATTCGTTGTATTGTCTCGACTCAGTCCATAGACAATCACTTTCGGTAAGAGGACTTATGGGTGGAAAAGTTTAAGATTATGGTATATTTGGGTACCCTCGTCTTTTTAGATCTCTTTCATGATAATCCAAAAAAGAACCACAAGAACTGGTGGAAGAAGAAACGGAATAAGCCAAAAACTATAGATTGTGAAAAATCCACAGTTGCGGAAAGTTTGTTTCAGTCACTTATGGTGAGCAAGACATTGTTTACCTCAACACAATTTTATTGTGTTGTAAGTGCATCCTCACCAAGAAATGCCCTGTTATGTATACGGTGAGGGAAACACGAGAATTGGGGCACACAGATTATGTTTGGTAAGGGTGTAGAATTCGATTGGATTCCTCTAAATATGTATGTTTATAAACTTGAGAACGATTTATGTTTTTATTATTTGCTTAAATTACTTATAATGATCCATGTACCTTGTGTATCGTTCATGTCTACCTAACTTGATTTGTGTTTAAGGTTCCCAAATAATTAAGCTTGAAAATAGTTTTTCGGGATGTTTGGACTTCTTGGTACACTTCAGGAACGCATACTAGTTTGCAAACTGAAATTTTGCAAAAAAATCCAGGGAAATTCGTTTGCATACCAGTTTGTAAACTGAAATCCCGTTTGCATACCCGTTTGCGAATTGGCATGTAGACGTCGATATTCGGTAAACTTGTTTTGGACATAACTTCTTCGTTTGAACTCGGAATGACCTCATTATTTTTGCATTATCTTCCTCTTTGAATTATATTCAAAATGGTGATGAGAATTCATGAATTTGGATGAGTTAATATTGGTATTTGTCCCGTCTCTTGTTTTTGAGTGTTTTGCTCAGTTTCGTCGTATTTGTTCTACTTTTCTTGGACTTGGGCACTTGGATTCTTGGAATACTTCTATCCTAAGCTCATTTGTAGCTTTTAAAAGAATGATGATGGTGAATCACAAAGAAGTAAGTTCAAGAATGGGAAGTAGTACGTATTGATATGGGATTCTTGAATGTTCACAATCATCTTATGTGAACTGTGGTGCATGGTTGTTAATGACTTTGTACGTTCTTCTTTGTGAAGAAAATATTTTTATACGCCTTGGGTAGCTATTTTTGGTGTAAATTCGTGCGAAAAAGATTGATTCTACCCTCTAAGGATAAATCATCTTATATGTGCATTACGAGTTTGTCTTGATGTCTAGGAAACTTCTTATGAGAATTTATTCTTGTATTTTAAGAAGGATAACTAGGGTTTGGAATAGCAAATATTGTGATTACACATAGATATTTCCAACGATTTTCATCTTGCAATGTTTCAGATTTATTTATTTAAATTTTAAGTTATTTGGAAGATGATTTTTGCATTATTAATCTGTATTGGTTTTATATATTGCAAAATTTGGTATGAGATATGCTTGTGTTTACGTCCGGGAACTATGATTGTCTCATATATGCTCAAAAGTTAAGCCATGTGTCTTTATGCAAATATTGATAAAAGATATAATGAACTTTTGAATATTCTGCAGTATTGATCTTTCCCTGATCCACTTCTATGTGAAAGTACTGTACGGCTCCGTAAGTTTTCTTATGTTGAGCATTTCCGATTAAATTAATCATTGGGGTTCCTTTGTAGTTAATTTAATTGAGTTTTCTGGATACAAATTCATGTTTCATGTAATTTGTTAATGTCCAAAGAAATCCTTTTTTTCTTGTAAAAGTAAGGTCGCTCTTGTTGTTCTTTCGGGAATGACATTTTATGGGGGAGAGTTCTTAATTTAACTTGTGCTAAATTGCCAAATCTTTTTAGGGAGTGTGGATGTGGAATATTGTAGGAGTTACTTGTATTTTTATAAACTCCTTGATGACTACACTAAGTTTCGACTATGTGAAATCATCGAAACAAAGTTGAAATGTTCTCTTTTAGTCATGAAGTATCTCTTTGAGAATTTCATTATGATTCCGCTAGTTTTCATACCTTTGCCATTTTATATTGACAAAAAGGGGGAGAATTATTTTGTAGTTCACACTACATATACATATGGTTTACGGATCATTATTGTAAGGGGGGGTGGTTTTCATTGTAAGATGAAGTATTGACTAAGGGGGTGTGATACATACCACCATAGTATTATTGTCAAAGTTGTGATACAATTGAACTTTGATGCTGTGTTAAAATACTATGACACTGTATAACAATGATTAAAAATAATTATTTTTTATTTTTTTTCGTATTGTTATGGCTACGGATCTTCAACAACTATGATGCTGAGTTGAACACGTTCAGAATCACTGGAGTAATTGGAAGTGATGAATATTTTGAGTAATATTGAAGAACCAAGGAAATCAAGCATTTGGATGAGAAGCTGCAATATTCTATTTACTTTGTAATCCATATGTATTGATAGTTTTGTCACTAAAATTGACAAAGGGGGAGATTGTTAGAGTATTGCTCGGTCAAACTCGCAAACGTTGCTATCTCAAGCTTGTTTGTCAAGTTTAGTTGTCAAAACTATAAGTCTTGATTTCTAGTCTACGTATAGCTATGTCTCGGACTAAGATACAATGTGTAGTTGAGTTTTAGACTTCACGGCGTTCATCGATTGAAGACGAAGATCTACCGAGGAGAGCTTGGAGGAACTTCATCAACAAAAGGTATGTAGAGACTTGAACTCATCAATCACACAGAAGTATATTTCTTTATATCTCCTATTGAGACTAAGTCGTATAGCTATATAGACTTTAAATTATACACATTTGATATTTCGAGCTGAGTTTAACTCGCTTACATATTTCTCGAAATATGTGTTGGTAAGCTTTCACTTTAACCAAGTTCATCTTGTATTCTTGACGAAATTCAAAAGATGATCATGTGAAAATCACCTGGTAACATCTTATATGATTTGTGTGAGACAATCATTCGATGTAGACTTGGAATGTTTCGTATTGATCATTTGATCACTTGATCACTTGAAAATTTCTTTGAAACTAATAGTTTGTGTGAGACAGCTATTCTCGTCTTCTAAGAATGTTTCAATAATTAAAATTAGAGTTTAGAACAATTAACCATTGATTGGATATAACACAGTATGCGTACTTGTATGCTAATTGTTGCAAGTGTATTCCAAGTCCGGGAATTTAGTATGCATACCCGTATGCGTACTGATTCAACAGTTGAAGTCCGGGAACTACAGTAAGCATACACGTATGTGTACTGATTTCAACTAAGTTCGGTCATGAACGACAATATGCATACACGTTTGCATACTGGCGAACAAGACCAAGTTCGGGAACTAAAGTATGCGTACACGTTTGCATACTGAGTTGGTTAAGTTCTAAAATCGGTTAAGTATGTTTACATACTCATGAAAAAATACATTCATAATAAGGAATGCAATCTTTGCAAATCGTGGCTATAATGTTCATGAATTGATTCGAGTGAATTAACACCGATTTTTCTTCAATTATGTCTTGTATACTTCTATGAGAATATAAACAATTGAACAACTCTATAACTAGTTTCATTTGAGTTATTTGAACTAGTTGAGTTAAGATGAACAGGGTTGATATGAAAGTGTTCATATGGCTAACATCGGTTAACTATAGTTGAGCCAACCTAGTGTACGCGTTTTGGTACGGTTACCCATACATAAATGAAGGTACATTTTATTTATGTGTAACAAGCTAAGACCATCTAACGGTAGAGCTTTGGTTTCAAGCAAACTTGGCTTGACTCTTAGATCAGGTGTTCATATAACGGTGAATATTGATTGCTTTGTTTCTAAGCTATCAAACCCTGGTTTGTAGACTATATACGGGAGAAATCTAGCAACTGAGAAACCTAATCCCCACACCTCCTGTGTGATACTAGTTGCGACTTGAGTCGATTCTCCTATAACCTAGGTTTTTCCTATAACCATTATAGGTTAACGACTTGAAGAATTAATTGGGATTCTGAAGCCGGACCCAACTATTTTCTCTGTAGTTGTGTGTTCTGATCTTACTTGTTCTATTGTATTGAGTATTATCCTTCGATAGGTAAGATATAAAAGTAGTTACAAACACCTGCGTCTCCACAATAACTTGTTCTACTACCATATAGTTAAGTTATTGTGAGGTGATTGATATTTTTAGGCTGTTTTTCGGGAATATAAGTCCGGTATATCAATTGGTTCCTGTGTACCTTGATTCATCAAAAGACGGAACAAAACCTTGTAAGTATTTCTGTGGGAGACATATTTATCTATCTAAATAGACTTTTCTGTGGGAGACAGATTCGTTTATTAAGTCTTCGACTTTGGGTCACAGCAACTCTTAGTTGTGGATGAGATCAGCTAAGGGAATCAAGTGCGTAGAGTCCTGCTGGGATTCAGAGGCGTAAGGAACGCGACTGTACCTTAATCAGTGTGAGATTGGTTAGGGCTCAACTATATTCCAGTCCGAAGTTAACTTGTAGTAGGCTAGAGTCTGTAGCGGCTTAATACAGTGTGATGTTCAAAGATGGACTAGGTCTCGGGGTTTTTCTGCATTTGCGGTTTCCTCGTTAACAAAATCTCATGTGTTTGTGTTATTTCTTTTCCATATTATATTTGTTTATATAATTGAAATATCACAGGTTGTGCGTAAATTCAATCAATTTGTGAATCCGACCTTTTGGTTGTTGATTTAATTGATTCACACTTGGATATTGGTTTTTGATACCGTCCAAGTTGTTTCTTATATTAATCAGGCTCACGGATTTCTATCTATTTGATTTGCTGATTACATTAATAAATAGAGATATAACTCTTGGATATACTTTTCCTTGATTGAGTCTGACTGTCTAGTTGATTCTCTTGAAAGTATATTGGAGTTAGTCCATACAGATTGCCTAAACGAAATATTGGGTGTGGTTGTTATACCCCCGCTTTTTCAAAGATATTCCTTGGTACTCAAGGTAATCCTGTGCCGAAATAAATTAAGAATCTTTTAATTAAGATTTTTTATTTTATATGTTTTAATTTCTATAAATTAATGCATAGCTCTAGGGAATAAAAATTAGTAATGTGCATTTACTAATTGGAGATTTTTTACTGAGAGATTTGGGAAATATTGGACTAACATCTATTGGAATTATGAAAACCGAATTTGAGCATTCACTGCATATCTTTAGAATATTTTCGGTTTTGGAAATTCCTTGGTGTCCAAACATCCTAGGTCTATAAATACCTAAGTTTTCATTTCTAGCAAACTATCCTAAGAGATTGGAAAACTTCATTTCTTGTTGTTTCTGGTGAAGCCGTCTATTCGGAGGGGAAATTATCGTAATTAGGTGAAATCTCTTACGACCGCTCATTTAAAGGCTTCTGTGGGATCAAGAAGTTCTACGGGTACCGTTGGTGGAAACTAGATAATTGCAGTGTTATTAGCTTTCTATTTGATTTGATTGACTAACAATTATTGAAACTTTGATTGCACCTAGTTTGTTTATGCTTGAGAATCTTCTCTTCTGATACAAGATTCACTCAGACTAGATCAACGTATCGACGGGATCTTTAGAACTGTTGTTAGATCTAAAGACATCTTGTGATAATCCATCGTTTGTGCATGATTGATCACAAGAGATTAAAGTGGTGTTATGCAGGTATTTTGAAGATAATATAAGATTTGAAGATGGAGAAAATTTCTTATTAGTTTTCGTATCTTGTGGATTTAGTGAAAAAACCTTGATCGGCTGAGATCCAACTAGAATCGATTTATATTTGATAGATCTGATTGATTAGTTGCATGAGATCGGCATTCTCTATATTTCTCTTTGAGATCTATATTGATTGAGTGTGGATCTATACTTGGCTATTTCGGTATTTTGTTTATTAGATTAAACAGAAGAGCCTTTTTCAACGACTCATCTATATCTTTTAGCAAGATTGATTAGAGTGGTTACCAAACAGATTCTTTCTTTGTTGTTTGGGATACGATCCAAAGGACTTGATATGCACGTGCGTGACTCTAGAAGTCGAAGGCGCATGGATACTGAGGGAACTAAGTAGCTAGGGGTAGTTTGCTTGGTCTCAACTATACGAATTTGGTATTAAATTTTGTATATCGTATTAATTATGAGAGTATTCAAAACTGGACTAGGTCCTGAGGTTATTCTACAAGATTGTAATTCTCCTCGTTAACAAAATTCTGGTGTGTGCTTTACTTGATTTCCGAATTATAATTGTGTTTATATTATAATTAAAGTAAATACACTTGTACGTTAACTAGGCACTTGATATTGATCTTATAGTGTTTTGTTCTTGTACCGTAACTATTATCAAGTGAACATCTTCTTATTGTATTGTCTCGATCTTGTATCCATAGACGATCAAACAAGGTGTATTATGATTCGCCTCTTGGCTTTGATTTCTCACATTGTTAGGCCGGTCCAGGACTAAACCTGTTCCAAGTGGACACCGTGTTGAAATATTCCTTTAGTGATTGTTGCTTAAAGAGGTTTATACACGGTGGGTCTTGAATAGTTGTGATCAAAATAAAAGATTGTGGTGTATTTGGGTACCCTCGTCTTTTTAATTAGTATCAGAGCAGGCAAACACGAAAGATCTAACAATCATGTGTTTGGTGTGATCCAACCTATACGATTGGAATCCAATGGTTGATTCAGTTAATGTACCGCTAGGGTTTGATGGTTCAAACTATCTATGGTGAAAAATGATAATGCAATCTTTCTTCAATCCCGTGACTTTAACACCTGGGTTTTAGTTATTGATGGATATGAACAACCAAAAGTACTTTTCAATAACTCAACCACTGAGTTTAGCCTAAAGGAATTAAAGGAGTTCAATAATGAGGAAAAATTTCAGCAAAATTCCGATGGATTGAATGCCATTATTCATGCTTTAACTCGAGACCTCCATCATCATGTAACCACATGTAAAACATCAAAGGAGGCTTGGGATATTCTTAATGTCGTATTTGAAGTGAACGCCTCTCAAAAGGAAGTTAGGCTTCAAACCCTATCTTTTAAATGGGAAAACCTTCGTATGGATGAAGAAGATACCTTTGATGAGTTTGGCCAAAAACTTTCTGAAATAGTGAATGCCTTTTACGCTTCAGGAAAACTATTTTAGATAAGGATATTGTGTGTAAAACTCTAATAAGGTCTTTACCACCAAGATCCGAATCTAAAAAGCATGCCATCACAGAAGCAAATGATCTTTTCCACACCATCTAGAAGCGTTCTAGTTGGTAAATTAAAGATCTTTGACCTTGAATACCAATCCAAGAATGAAGTGGGTATTACCCTTAAAGCTGTGACTAAGACTAGTTCTTCAGCAGAAAATTCTTTAAAGGCAAAAATCGAGGATTGTTGTGCCGATACGACTGCACGACAATTTAGAAAGTTATTAAGATAAAAGAAAATGGGTTCTTATAAAGATGCATCATCTCCTTCTCGTCAATCACATAAATGTGTAAAGAAGATAGTTCAGAAATATGGTGATAGCTCTAATTGTTTTAAGGATCTAGAGAACAAAGCTTTCATCAGAATCGTTGAATGCACGCTGAAAAGGATGCGAAGTAACTCAGAGCCAAAGGCACTTGAATGTGATATTCGTAAGGAGAAAGAAAGTCCGAAAAAGAAACTTGATGATTCGTACAAGGATATATAACTTATTAGCGATGAGCGAGATTATCTTGGAGCCATGAAATGTTACAGAGTGCAAATCAAAGAAAGTTATGACCGAGAAGTAAAACTGCATACGAAGCTAGAGAACCTAAAAAACGTTGAGGTAAGTAAATCTATTGAATCTGAAAATCTCAAAGTTCAAGTTGAAAAATTTAAGGTTGATCTATATAATGCTCTCAAAAAAAATAAAAACGTTGGAAAAAGAGAATATGGGTCTAAAAGCGGACTTGAAAAAGTTCGATAGTAGCACAAAAAAATTTGACTTAATGTTAAAAAGCAACTAGAGTTCATCGTGACACACGAGGATTGGGCTACAAAGGTAAACAAACTTTGGATGCTAAACAGGAGACAAAGTTTGTAAAACCTAAAGACTCTGCTAAAGAAATTGCTTCAAAAGTTGCCACAAAAGATTGTTCTTCCATAAAAGAAAAATCTGTAGTACCTTCATCTTCAGCAAATGATGAAAAACATAAAATCCGTCAAACTTCAACACAAGTGGATCCACAACAAGGTAACACTATATCTCATGATTCTTGTGTTACTAAGCATTGTTTTTATTGTGGAAATAAAGGACACTTGGAAAGGGGATGCAGATTCCGTAAAAGGAATGAGAAAGCCATAGATACATGCATGTCCGCAAAATTGGCTGAACTCAATAATGCTCCCCGTGCTAACTTAGGTCATTATTGTATGTAAGCAAAAGAATTATTATGATGATATCTCAAAGTTTGCTTGTCGGTATTCTAAAGACAAGGCTCCTGTGATTGGTGAAGTATCGGTAATGCATCCCGGGGCTTTCTTCGATCCTCCCTTCACTGTCCCTTATCCAGGTCATGTGTTGGTTGGAGGATTCAGTGTGCCAGCTCGGTTTGAAGAGTTGTACACGGCGATATAGGAGAAATACGACCACATTTCTACCACTACGAAGCTCAAAAGTCGTCTTGCATTGGTCAACCACGTCCAGGAAGCTTTATTTTCTATCCATGGGATGAGTGTCACGACTGGTCGAACAGTTTCTGAGGAGATGATTGAAGACTGGAAATGCCACCAAGACGTGTTTGCGCAGTATGACTTCAATGCTCCTTGGTTATTCAAAGGGTTCTCCGAGATTCAGGAGCTCCGAAACTACAAGATGAAGTCTCTTCGCAGATTTGTGTTACTCGCGGGGAAGAAGAGGTTGAAAAGTTGTCTAAGGAGCCGAAAGCCGAAGCGGTGCCGTACTTCGAGGATGAAAGTCTCTCTTGCCCAGAAGGACGAGTTGTTGCTGAAGGACTTTCCTTGAAGGATCGCGCCACCTACTTGTCTTTTCTTTTAGATGCTCTTCTTTTTGAGTGATAGTGAGGATTTCCTTTGACTTCCAGTTTTGAATTAATAGGTAATTGAATTGGTTTATTTTGAGATAGTTTGGTGAATAACTTTTCTGAAAGAGACTATTTTAAATGAAATTTGCATCTTGGTCATGAATGATTGCACATGTCATATGAAATTACAAACGTCGCATAAAAGGGAGGTATGAATGGAAACAAACATGGCATTTGATCATTGAGCCTCTTTCTCTATGTGCGGGATGCCAAGTCCCCAGTGAATTCTAAAGCTATCTTTCTTGTAAAATTGTTGAATAGAACTTACTTGCTTTTGAAGCTTTACTTGTATCAACGGAGTAGCCTCTCTCAGGTAATGAGAGCTATCCCTCTGAACCAAGCTTCTCCTGAACAATGCGCTTCAAAGCGTTGCATTCACTGTTGGGGTGGTGAAGGAACCGGTGGAAGTGACAGTACCTCGGGTCCATTATTTCTTGATCAGTTGGTGGACGCCATACAGGAGGTAGTTCCACCTCTCTGTTTCGTACCCACGCCTCCAGCAACTCCAAAATCTTTTCCATTGGGAACGGAAATTGTAGGTACTTCGAGTCTGGATTTTCCTGCATTCGTGAGCGTTGTGATGTCTCTACATGGAGTGCCATCATATCTGCGGATAGCTTGCCTGGGTAAAGGGATGTGGAAGGTGTCATAATATCACTGCTGAGTGATCGAATTGAACGCTCCCATCCTCTGTATTCTCGTATTTCTTGATTGATTTCTCCTTCCTCAAGCATTTCTTCGCTTGGTTGAAAGGTCGATGCGGATTGGATAGTTTTTCGGGCTTCAACAAGAGTCTTGAGATATAAATCTTCTAGCAGGGCTCCGTAGGCTGCAGGCTCCCTTTCCTAATCTGGCAGACGTTGTAGTACTCCGGACAAGTTCTTTCCTCTATGGAGTTGCCTCGAGTCTTCATTGTTGGCCGGACCATGTTGTTCATCTTTCCTGAGCCTCCTGCGATTACGCTTCCTTTTTGCTTCTCCACTGGTAAAGGTGTGACCCCTGGCCAAGGATCCAGCGTTTCTCGTACTGTCTGAGTAGTTGTCTGTCGACCCTCCTTGTAATTGTGTTGTTATATCATTCAAAAGGAGGAATGTTTTGCTCTGTCTTCTAGAGATACCGGATTGATTTGCCAAGACATCCTCCAGCATTCTAGCAACACTTCCCATGATATCTGAACCACCTGTGGTTTCCTGGTGAGGATACATCGCGAGATGAAAACCGAAAAATTGAGAATTCAATTTTTTGCAACCGAGATCAACCTCCCCTTTGTGGTCGCCAATTGTTTATGGGTGAAAACTATTTCTGTCGGTTTTGGTAATTTGGGATGTGTGGATGAGAAATGAGACTAAACCTTAAACAAATGCACTGCGAGGTGAGTGCTTGTAGATTCGAGAGATCAATCTGTGCAAGTCCGGCCTAAACCAAGAAATGGCCGTTCCAGACTTGTTTCGGTCACAAAGTGAAGGAGATGGGGTTGATCTTAGGGAGGGAAGCGAAGAAGGTGTTGAGAATGTAAAGGTGTTGGCTATGAATGACTTGTATCAGAAAGCTGAACTGGCTTGCAGGGTGTAAGCTATTAGTTCCGGTGTTTGAATACGATTGTATCAACACTTTCCTCTGTTGTCTGGACTTGTCTTTCTTGTTGAAAAAATAGGACGGAGAACCTATTTATACAAGTCTTTTAGCCTAACCTTCGTATCTCGTGGGAAGTGAAGAAAGTGGAGTGATGGAGTAGTGGAGTAATGTATTAGTGCCACACGACCGCTTGCACTTCTCCCATCATCACTTAACCGTTCATGACTTCGACACGCTCTTGTGATGGCGCGTTGTGCGCTGCACGCTGTAAACCGCCAGACCAATACCCCAATATGTATCCCCCATTTTGTGACATGATTGATGTCTGGAATGTGTGGGTCGTGGGACCCACAAAAGGTAGCATGTAATGCTAAATTGAATAACTGCGTTATTCGGGAGGTCGATACTTGTGAAGTATCGTGTGTATTCTATGCGCAGTGCTTGCATCATGGTGTGGTAAAGTGACGGGTGGTGATCACCAAGACGCCTTACCGACCAATTAACTCCCGACAGGGTTGTATAACCAAGCGGTAAAGTTGGACGGACGAGATGATCTTTGAGACACTCATCTCGCGAGCGTTGATGGAATTAGGGTTTTGAAGAGGTGCGCGGGCATCACTCTTCGCCTTGGTCGAAACTAAGCATGGGAAGCGTTTTGGAAAGGACCGACCGGGCATGCGTGTAGACGGCATGCCGGTGTACACATCCGTACCTTACTGTCCCATGAAGGTGCGATCTAGGCCACTCAGTTTGACCGGCAAAGAGGAGTGGTTGAGATCGATTTTGCAACAGAAATCTAGTGCCGCAAAAGCCGCACATCATGCCCACTTCGGGCTCGCGTTCCAAGATGACCAATCTTGGTCGGTCTTGGCCGATCGGTCTGGCGTGTAGGTGGTAGGCTGGTGTTCACGCCTATACCTGACTGTCCCATGAAAACGTGATCTGAGCCACTCAAATCGTTCGGCGAAGTTGAGCGGTCGAGATTATTTTGCAATTGGGAAGTGTAACCACGCTAGTTTGGGCGGACGATTTGGGATAACCGGGCATGGTATGCCTTGGCCGACCGGGTGAGGAGATTGATGGGTCCACGGTGGTCATGTTGGTATGACCAGGACACGCTAATCTAATCTTGGACCCTCCATTCGTGCCGGAGAAGATGGACGCTCGTGATGCTCAAAACCCTAATTTTGGCTTTCACGGCCGTGTAACCATGCTTTATTCGGGCGTATTTAAGTGGGATGACCAACCATGGTTGGTCCTGACCGATTGGTCGGTATGTAGGAGAGCCCATGGTGATTGTGTTGACATGCTCGGGGCCTTTTGAATCTACATCTACACCCTCCATCTATACCTGCGAAGATGGATGGTTGAGACTGCATTTTGTGACACATGTAATGTGCCGCAAACCCTAATTTAGGGTTTTCCGTCCATACCGCTCTGGTTTGGACACTTTGGCAAGCTATGCCAATCGGAGGCCGACCATGCGGGTTCCGCGCTGGTTCGGTAGCGAATATTCCATACCTGCTTGGGGATTATGGAATTGATCTGGGCCATCCAATCATGCTGGTGAAGTTGGATGATCGAGATCATATCCAGAATGATACGGACAGTCCGGATGCTCAATCGGGCTAGTATAACACACCGAGAGTTGCTCAATCGGGCTAGTATAACACACCGAGAGTTGCAGCCTATACGGGTATTTCGTACATGCTTTCATTATAATGCTTGGAGGTTCGTGTTGCTCTTCTGAGAGCAACACTCAGTCGTCATGCCGCACTGATAATGAGTACAAGAAATACAAGGCTGCTTACGCATTAATTAATAATGCTATAAATTCACAGGGTATATGGGATTGTTGCCACATGCTCCAACCTGGATGAAGTTCGTGTATTTAATTCACAGAATTGGATTGTTGTCACATGCTCCATTCTAGGTGAATTAGTAAAGTGAAGAAGTATTCAACACTTATTAATGGCTTTATCTTTTACAAGATGTTAACGCATAATTTTCTGGTTTTTACAATTTTAACTTTAAATGAAAATCCACCATCAACAGACGTATAAACTTTTATTATACACATTTGCTATTTCGAGCCGAGTTTAACTCGCCTATCTATTTCTCGAAATATGTGTTGGTAAGCTTTCGCTTTAACCGAATTCATCTTTACCTAGTGACGAAAGTCATGATATGTTTCAATCACTTTGGAAATTGCTCTGACGAAAAATGGTCTGTGAATAACGGTTATATAACGTTCTCTGAGAATGTTTCAATGATTGAAATGAGAGTTTAGATTACATAACCATTGGTAGGATATAAGCATTGTTGTGGAAACACATATATGTATAAGTCCTTATTCCTTGAACCAAATTTTGCGAACTTTGTTGATTAAGAGAAATGGAAGTGGCGCAAGCCAAGTCCATGAACCGGCGGAAGTTCTCACCCGATAATTTCTGCTTGGAGTTTGTGTACTCCTTCCATGAGCTTAAGTCCGCGAACTTGAGTAGGTTATATCTAAAACCGGTTGTTTTTGAACTAATGTTTATATAAACTAAGGAATGCTTTTGCAAACCGTGGCTATAAAGTTCATGAACCGATTCGAGTGAATCAAATCGTTTTTGCTTCGATTGTATCTTGTGTAGTTACATAAGATCTAAGCAATTGAAAAACTCTCTAACTAGTTCATTTGAGTTATTTGAACTAGTTATGGTGTAGAAGAATGTGGTTGATATGAGAGTGATCATATGGCTAACCATTTGGTTGACTATTGTTGAACCAACAAATGTTAATGTTTGGGTACGGTTCATAAACCCAAAATTGAACATTTCATTTGTGTGTAACAAGCTAAGTTTTCGATCCAACGGTTTAGAAATATTAGCTTGAATCTAATCAGTTTTCATCTAACGGTGAATATTGAATGTTTTGATACCAAGATAACATTGATTGCAAACCCTGATTTGAAAGACTATTTAAAGGAGAACTCTAGCAACTGGGGAACCTAATCCCCACACTTTACATGTGATACTAGTTTGCTAAGCTAGAGTCGATTCTCCTTTAACCTTTGGTTTTCTTCTTCTAAAACCAGGTTAACGACTTAAAGACTTCATTGGGATTATGAAGCCAGACCGATACTACTCTTCTTGTAGTTGTGTGATATGATCTTGTTGTTTCTATCGTATGAGTACAATTTAAATAATTGTCTTGAGATTTATATCTCCGATAGGCAAGATAGAAAAGAAATCACAAACACTTTGTCTCATCGTTTGTGATTCCCCAATATCTTTTTTCGCTGCGTAGATTAAGATTATTGTGAGGTGATCAATAATACTAGTTTGTTCTTCGGGAATATAAGTACAAGTTATTGATTGGTTCCTGTTGCTTGATTTATCAAAAGACGGAACAAAACTCATAGGTTTATTCATGGAAGACGGATTTATCTATTTTGTATGATACAGATTTGTTTATTAAAGTCTTCGACTTTGGGTCGTAGCAACTCTTAGTTGTGGGTGAGATCAGCTAAAGGAATCAAGTACGTAGCATCCTGCTGGGATCAGAGGCGTAGGAGCATAAATGTACCTTGGATCAGTGTGAGATTGATTGGGGTTCAACTACAGTCCGGACCGAAGTTAATTTAGAGTATTCTAGAGTATGTAACGGCTTAATACAGTGTGTGTTCAATCTGGACTAGGTCCCAGGGTTTTTCTGCATTTGCGGTTTCCTCGTTAACAAAATTCTGGTGTCTGTGTTATTTCTATTCCGCATTATATTTGTTTATATAATTAAAATATCACATGTTGTGTGTTGTTCAATCAATTATAATATCTGACCTTTTGGGTTGTTGATTTAAATTGATTGACACTTGGATATTGGTCTTTGGTACCATCCAAGTTATCTCTCTTTGATAAAGACTCGCAGATTTCTATTTGCTTGAGTAAAGATCAAATCGAGAGATTGAGATATAAACTCTTTGATATACTTTTTATCTAGATTGAGTCTGACTGTCTAGTTAATTCTCTAGAAAGTATATTGGAGTTTGTCCATACAGATTGCTAATCTAATTGCTGGGTGTGGTTGTTAGACCCCCGCGTTTTCAATTGGTATCAGAGCAGGCAAACACATTAAAGACCTCATAAGTCTCGTGTTTGAAGCGATCCGATATGGACGATAGCGCTATCTCAATAAATGCACCATCAGATCCAGGGATTCCAGAATTCTCTTCCATGTCTGATTTAATTCTGTAGAAGAAATTCTGTCTAAACCTCCACCAGGTTTAAAATCCCTTGAAGTGTATTCAGGGATTGAAAAGAAACTTGAAAGCTTATCTCTTGATGTTGAGTTATACCTCCAGAAAGAACAAGAATCTCTTGACAAGCTAAATCAAGTTATGAGGAATAATATTCATGTTGAAGTCGACATTGATTTACTAATCAGTGAGAGCAATGCTCATCCTCCGCATAATTCAATTAATTGTAACAAACTAAAAGAATTACAAGAGGAGTTTAAATCTCAGTCATCTGAGTATATCACTTCAAAGCATGAATCGATTCATTGCTCAATTCTTGATACTTCCTATCAACATAGTAGTATTGTCTTCTTTTATGAAGAAGCTAGGACGTCTCCTTTTATCAAAAGATTTTCCCTTCGCAGTACTAAAAACTATATGCAGAAACTGTTTTTTATAAGTTGGAAAACAAGAAATCAGAAACACAAATCTTTTTGGGTTCTCTTGAAGTTCTTTGATAGACTTATAAAAACAGTTCCTTTAGTGTTTCTCAACACTACAATATGTAAGAGTTGCTGGAAAGAAACTCTTTCTTGGTTTCATGGTGAGCAAGACATTGTTCACCTCAACACAACTTGATTGTGTTGAAAGTGCATCCTCACTAATAAATGCCCTGTTATGTATACGGTGAGGGAAGCACAAGAACTGGGGCATACATATTAAGTTGGGTATGATTTTGAATGTTTGGTAACGCTATAGAATTCGATTGGATTCTTCTAAAAAGGTATGTCTATAAACTTGAGTAATTTATGTATTTTTATTTGCTTAGAGTACTTATAATGATCCATGTACCTTGCTTATCGTTCATTTCTACCTAACTTGATCTGTGTTTAAGGTTCCTTTGTGTTTAAGTTTAAAAATAGTAGTTCGGAATGTTTGGACTTCATGGTACACATACCAAGTATGCATACCATCATATATACAGGGGTTTAAGTTCGCATACCCAGTTTGCAAACTGCTCCAAGTCATAAAAATTTGTTTGCAAACCTGTATGCATACTTGCATGTAGACGTCGATATCCGGTAAACTTTTTTTGGACGTAATTTCTTCGTCCGAACTCGGAATGACCTCATTCCTTTTGCATTCTCTTTCTGTTTGAATTCTCTTCAAAATAGAGATGAGAAACCTTGAATTTGGATGAGTTAAGATTGGTATTTGTCCTGTCTCTTGTTTTTGAGTGTTTTGCTCCGTTTCGTCACACTTGTTCCACTTCCCTTGGAATTGGGTACTTGGATTCTTGGAGTAATACTCTTCTAAGCTAATTTGTAGCTTTTACAAGAATGTTGTTGGTGAATCACAAAGAAGGGAGTTCAAGAATGGGCAGTAGCTAGTACGCATTACTATGGAATTCTTGAATGTTCACAATCATTTTATGTGAACTATGGTGCATGGTCGTTAATGACTTTGTATGATCTTCTTTGTTAATAAAATCTTTTTATACGCCTTTGGTAGCTATTCTTGGTATAAATCCGGGCAAAAAAGATTGATTCTACCCTCTAAGGACAAATCATCTTATATGTGCATTACGAGTTTGTCTTGATGCCTAGGAAACTTCTTATGAGAATTTATTCTTGTTTTTGAGAAGGATTACTAGAGTTTGGAATAGCCATTATTGTGATTACACATAGCTATGTTCAACGTTCTCATCTTCATGTTTTTAGATTTATTGGTTTAAATTCTAAACTTGTTTGGAAGATGATGTTTGCAGTATTAATCTTTAGGGTTTTATACATTGTAATTGTTTATGGGATATGTGTGTTTGCGTCCGTGAACTATGATTGTCCCATATCTTGTCAAAAGTAAAGTCTTTCGTAAGTCGATATTCTTATATTGATAAAGGAATGAATGGACTTTTGACAAATACAAAAGTTCAGCCTATATTGTCAATTATTAATGGAAGACAGGTTAAAATCTTTTGTTTTTCAAGGATTATGTCTATTGTATGTCATGGTGCAAATTGTGATGGAAAATGAAATGAATCCTTGTGTATTCCGTAGTAATTGATCTTCCATGATCCATATTTTTTGTGTATTACTGTGAGGCTCCGTAATGTGTCTTATGTTGAGCACTAAAACAATCAAAGTTGATTATTTTCATGGTTAGCTTTGTTTTTGTTCCATAAGGTACTTTATGTCAAGCATATTGGACTAAATTAATCATCTTGTTTGGTTATTTAGTTATGACTCCATAAGTTTTCTTATGTTTGAGCACTTTTGATTGAGTTGGTCATTTTCATGATTAACTTAGTCATTGCTCCATAGATTCTCTTATGTGAGTATGGCCAATTAAATTGATTACTTTTTGTGATTAGTTTGGTTGTGTATTTCGATTAAATTAATCATGGGTTCTCTTGTGGTTAATTTAGTTGAGTATTTTGGATTCAAATTCATACTTGTATGTGATTTGTTATGTCCAAATAAATCCTTCTTTTCCTTCGAAATTAAGGTCGCTCTTGTTGTTCATTCGGGAATGACATATTATGGGGGAGAGTTCTTTTTGAACTTGCGCTTAATTGCCATATCTTTGTGGGGAGTGCGGTTGTGGAATATTATAGGGGTTATCTTGTATCTTTAAACTCCTTGATGAATGCATTTAGCTTCGTCTTTATGATTGCAACTAAATAAGATGATGTGTGTTTCTTTCTTTTGGTCATGAAATGTCTCTTTCGGAAATTTCATTAGGATCCCGTTCTTGTACCTTTGCCAATTTTATTGACAAAAAGGGGGAGAATTAATATGTAGTTCACACTACAAATACATATGGTTTTCGGATCATTATGTAAGGGGGAGTGGTTTCCATGTGAGATGGAGTATTGACTAAGGGGGAGTGATACATATCACCATAGTATTGTTGTTGAAGTTGTGATACAATTGGACTTTGATGCTGCTTAATGATACTATGACACTGTATAACAATGATTGAGAACTCTAGTTTTCTTGTTGTTATAGCTACGGATTTTCAACAACGATGATGTTAAACTTACAACCTTTGGGATCATTGGAGTACTTGGAAGTGAAGAAGATTTCGAGTAATGTTGAAGATTAGACATGTGGAATAGGAGCTACAAAAGTTAATTTATATATTTTTTGTATTCCATATGTATTAATAGTTTTGTAACTAAAAATGACAAAGGGGGAGATTGTTAGAGCATTGCTCGGTCGAACTCGCATGCGTTTCTATATCAAGCATGTTTGTCAATGTTAGTGATCAAAATTATAAGTCTTGATTTCTAGCCTATGTACCTAAAGGTCTCGGACTAGGATAGAAAGTGTAGTTGAGCTCAATAACTCCATGGCAATCATCATACAAGACGAAGGACTACTCGAGGAACCGGTGGAACTTCATCGACTAAAAGGTATGTGGAGACTTGAACTTATCTGTCACTCAAAAGTCTATTTACTCTATCTCCTACTCTTGAGACAAAAGTCGTTTAGACGTATAGACTTTCATTATACATATTTGCTATTTCGAGCCGAATTTAACTCGCCTATCTATTTCTCGAAATATGTGTTGGTAAGCTTTCGCTTTAACCGAATTCATCTTTACCTAGTGACGAAAGTCATGATATTTTTCAATCACTTTGGAAATTGCTCTGACGAAAAATGGTCTGTGAATAATGGTTATATAACGTTCTCTGAGAATGTTTCAATGATTGAAATGAGAGTTTAGATTACATAACCATTGGTAGGATATAAGCATTGTTGTGGAAACACATATATGTGTAAGTCCTTATTCCTTGAACCAAAGTTTGCGAACTTTGTTGATCAAGAGAAATGGAAGTGGCGCAATCCAAGTCCGCGAACTGGCGGAAGTTCTCACCCGAGAATTTCTACTGGAGTTTGTGTACTCCTTCCATGAGCTTAAGTCCGCGAACTTGAGTAGGTTATATCCAAAACCGGTTGTTCTTGAACTAATGTTTATATAAACTAAGGAATGCTTTTGCAAACCGTGGCTATAAAGTTCATGAACCGATTCGAGTGAATCAAACCGTTTTTGCTTCGATTGTGTCTTGTGTAGTTACATAAGATCTAAGCAATTGAACAACTCTCTAACTAGTTCATTTGAGTCATTTGAACTAGTTATGGTGAAGAAGAATATGGTTGATATGAGAGTGATCATATGGCTAACCATTTGGTTGACTATTGTTAAACCAACAAATGTTAATGTTTGGGTACGGTTCATAAACCCAAAATTGAACATTTCATTTGTGTGTAACAAACTAAGTTTTCGATCCAACGATTGAGAAATATTAGCTTGAATCTAATTAGGTTTTCATCTAACGGTGAATATTGAATCCTTTATTACCAAGCTAACATTGATTGCAAACCCTGATTTGAAAGACTATATAAGGGAGAACTCTAGCAACCGGGAAAACCTAATCCCCACACTTTACGTGTGATACTAGTTTGCTAAGATAGAGTTGATTCTCCTTTAACCTTTGGTTTTCTTTTCTAAAACCAAAGTTAACGACTTAAAGACTTCATTGGGATTGTGAAGCCAGACCGATACTACTTTTCTTGTAGTTGTGTGATCTGATCTTGATGTTTCTATCATACGAGTACAATTGAAATAATTGGCTTGAGATTTATATCTCCTATAGGCAAGATAGAAAAGAAATCACAAACACTTCGTCTCATCGTTTGTGATTCCGCAATATCTTTTTTCGCTGCATCGATTAAGATTATTGTGAGGTGATCAATAATGCTAAGTTGTTCTTCGGGAATATAAGTCCGGGTTATTGATTGGTTCATGTTCACCTTGATTTATCAAAAGACGGAACAAAACTCATAGGTTTATTCGTGGGTGAAGGATTTATCTATTCTGTAGACTTTTCTGTGTGATACAGATTTTTTTATTAAAGTATTCGAATTTGGGTCGTAGCAACTCTTAGTTGTGGGTGAGATCAGCTAATGGAATCAAGTACGTAGCATCCTGCTGGGATCAGAGGCGTAGGAGCATAACCGTACCTTGGATCAGTGTGAGATTGATTGGAGTTCAACTACAGTCCAGACCGAAGTTAATTTGGAGTAGGCTAGAGTCTATAGCGGCTTAATACAGTGTGTGTTCAATCTGGACTAGATCCCGGGGTTTTTCTGTATTTGCGGTTTCCTCGTTAACAAAATTCTGGTGTCTGTGTTATTTCTCTTCCGCATTATATTTGTTTATATAATTGAAATATCACAGGTTGTGCGTTGTTCAATCAATTAGAATATCCGAACTTTTGGGTTGTTGATTTAAATTGATTGACACTTGGATATTGGTCTTTGGTACCATCCAAGTTATCTCTCTTTGATAAAGACTCGCAGATTTCTATTTGCTTGAGTAAAGATCAAATCGAGAGATTGAGGTATAAACTCTTTGATATACTTTTTATCTAGATTGAATCTGACTGTCTAGTTAATTCTCTAGAAAGTATATTGGAGTTTGTCCATAAAGTTTGGTAATCGAATTGTTGGGTGTGGTTGTTAGACCCCCGCGTTTTCAATTACCTAATGCTCAGACGAGCTCTATTTTAAATAAATGATGAAACCGGCATTTAATCATCATTCTTTCACCAACCAGTCAACTAAGGACTTTGGTGCACGCTCACTCGAGCACTCGGGCACCACATGGTCGTCCATTATTCCCTGTGGTCGGTCCCTCCCTCACTCATGACCTATTTTCAGCAATTCATTAATTAACGAACAATTGATCAAAAATTAGGGTTTCGAACAAATGCTTAACAAATTATCATTCTGAGTAAGTTCAAATACTAAATAAATTTATGTTGATCCAGTAAACAACACGCGAATTAATTATATAATATTTGATAACCTAGGAATATTTTAATTAATATTTTATTGGGTCACGTCACCAATAAATAATTCGTCGAATTGAGCAATACTTGCTCAATTGCTCGAATATTGATTCAACTATCAATATTCAGTAATTCGTTGAATTGAGCAATACTTGCTCAATTGCTCGAATATTGATCCAACTATAAAATTCAGTAATTCGTCGAATTGAGCAATACTTGCTCAATTGCCCAACTATCAATACTCAGTAATTCGTTGAATTGAGCAATACTTGCTCAATTGCTCGAATATTGATCCAACTATCAATATCTAGCAATTCGTCGAGCAATACTTGCTCATTTGCTCGAATTTACAATATTCGAGCAATGTCTAACATGTTCTATTGAGCATTCGATCACTCATGCTCGATTCAACAAAACTTAGATTCACTATCTAAAAAGTCAACAACTGACTAATAAAATACACGTCTGTCATGCAGACTCCACGATTCGTGAGACTTCAATCACGTCACATGGTGGGATATAATTAGGGTTTTGGTCTGGCGGCCTACGGCACGTGGATTCATCCACGATGAGAAATGTGAGTAAGTCGTGAAATGGTTGAAGGAGTTAGAAAAGTAGTGGGTGGACGATCAACCAAGTCTCCATACGACACGGAATTGGTTTTACCACGATCTCCCACTTTCTCACTCTTCCACTCATGAAACCGTCACACTTACTAGGATCAATGTGTTCGCTATTCTGACAATATAAATAAGTCTCTGGATCCATGATTAAACAACAATAATTTTTCGAGTAATCACTCTCAGAAATTCCATCAATCTCCCAGAACTTATTCGAACTCAACAGTTCATCAATATGCAGAAACCTTCAACACATCCACAATCCTTGATCATCATTGATCCAACACAATTTTCAGCTTCCCTCCTATAGATCAACCTATCTACCTCTTTATGACCAAATTTACTCTGGAATGGCCATTGACTTGGTTTAGTCTGGAGTCCTACTGATTAATCTATAGGAGGGAAGCACTCCCTTTGCAGTGCATCTGTGTGAGGTTCAGAAGTTTGCTCGGTCGAGGAGTCTCGTCCGCACGCTCGACTCTTCACTTTCCCTAAAAACCAGCAAACCGTTTTTCCCCATCTACAGATTAGCGACCACAGTGGGAGATTAATCTCTCGGTTGCAATCTCTCATTTTCATAAAATGGTTTATCTTAGGTCAGGTTCAGTTACCAATCCTAACCCAAACAATGATGGCACTAGCAACAACGGTGGTATTCCAGAAACCGTTCCTACTTCCAACGATGGTGCTCATACTACTCCTCCACAAACCAATATCGGAAGTAATCCTCTCTTTGGTCGGTCTCCCGAAGAAATCATAGAAAATCCACCTACTATTGCTGATCTCATGAAGGTCCAGGAAGTTCTCGCCAAAAATCAGACTGACATGGCTGCTACTCAGAAGGAATTATGTAATTACCTCAAAACTCTCACTGACAAGATGTCAGACAAAACTCAAGAGAAAGGAAAAGACAAAGAAACATCTCCAACTACTGATCCTGAAGTTATTTCAGTCCACGACGATGATGAATTTCGCAAAGCTGCAGAACATGCTGGTTTTATCACTCGTGAAGACCTGGAACGTTTCATGGAGAATCGGGGGAAGGGCCATACACCGTCCGTGCACCGTCATCAACCTTCATATCCTACTGTTACGCAAAGAATTCCTCTCCCAAAGGGCTACACTTCTCCAACATTCACACTCTATAATGGAACGGGGAATGCTCGAGAACACGTTTCTCGATTCTTGGAAGCATTGGAGAGCATGAACATAACCATGTTGTCCGTTTGAAGGAGTTTTCAAAATCCCTGACGGGTCGAGCATATACTTGGTATAACAACATCGCACCTGGAAGCATAACTAATTAGGGAGAGAAGATTAATGCTTTCTATAGGAAATACTTTTTTGTTTCTGAGCAGATTACGCTTTCTTACTTAGGAAGAATAACTCAGAAGAATGCTGAAAATCCGAATGACTATGTGAAGAGGTTCAGGATTCAAGCTTTGGATTGTCATGATCCTAATGTTACTGAGCAATAAATGGTGGACTTGTGCATCAACGAGATGTTTCCAGTCTATAGAGCCTTGTTGGAAAACCTCCGGTTTCAAACCTTTTCAGAACTTCATGAAGCGTCCAAGCGATCAGCAACTACTGCTCCAGCTTTGCTAGAAAGAACCAAAACCGTCAAAGTCGAGGAGCCGAGCGCTCTAAACAACACCACCAAGCGTTTAATCAACAAGTAGTACAATGTTGAATCTTCCATGAATGTTGTTGAAGGGAGCAAGAGAAAAGCTGAGGCACATCAACATAAGAATGCTCTCCTGACGTCTCACCCTCCAAAAGCGCCAATGAAGGACAACCAGGCTAGAAACGCATAACCACAAGTTCAGCATCAACAGAACGACTAGGAAGCGCCTGACTTCCATTTTCCCATTGAAGAAGTGATCGATCTATTGGAAGTATGGATTCAAGACGGTGCGATCAAATTACCTCCTGTCAAAAAGGAACCAACTAAGGAACAAATGGAAAATCCACGCTACTTCCACTTCTATAGGTATGTCAGTCATCCAACAAGTGATTGCAGAACCTTAAAGTGCATATTCAAAGAAAAAGCTGATTCAGGGGAACTGGGGACTGAAGGAGTGCACAAAAATCCTCTCCCAATCAGAACATTTACACTCTCTGAGCAACCGGTCAAAGAAGCAGTTCAATCCTTAATTGAGCATGTCTGTGAGTTACTGTACTTGTCGAAAGATCAAAGAAATGACATGTTTGCTGCATTGAACCACATTGTGTCCGGAAATTGATTATAAATTCAGGAGATACTCCCTGAACCTCCAGCAATAGACAAGGAGATGTACGACTGGGGACTTCTCACCACAGTTCACCTCAAAAGAATGAATTCAACCGAGCATTGGTCGATGTTGGCACTGCTGTTAACATCATCCCCTTGAAAACCCTCAGAGCCGCTGGCATCACCCGACAAGAATCAACTCACGCTCTTATCTCGGTCAGAGACCATGAAGGAATCTCCGGAGATGCTTACGGTTACATCATTCTCAAAATGAAAACCGACTCAACTTGGACTGAAACCAAGTTTTACATAATTAGAGAGGATCCAGGATACAACATGATTTTTGGGTGGACATGGATTCATGATGGAAAGGTCGCTGCAACATCTTCGTCTTCAGTCGCACATTTTTCTTTTGAAGAAAGCTCTGACTCGGAAGAAGTGGAGGACGACTCACCATTCGAACATCTGGGAAAAGTCAAAGCCTTGATGGAACTCACACAAAAACCTGAAGAAAGCGCACATGAATTTTTCAAAAGGTTCCGCACTCAGGCAAGTCTCATTCCCCCTCATGCGTCTATATTACCGACTTTCAAATATGCTACTCTGGTCCGGGGACTTGATCTTACTCATAACCTAGCTATCACTAAACGTTATGAATGGTTAGTCTCATCTCGGCAATATTTCACTAAGTGGTTGGACGCAGAACCTCTCCGAATCCATCGTCTCACTAACACAGTCATTGATAGAATAATGACAAAGTTTCACAATCAATATCCTAAATATTCTCCCTTGCACGAGTGTCCACATGTGCCACAGAATTGGAAAGCTCCACCAACATGGAACCCTACCGTACGAGGAATTCCGAACCAACATAAGATATTCATGGCACGAACAACCAATCCTAACAAGTTCCGTGAAGGAGATTTGGTTCTTAAGGCAACTAAACGTAATTTTCATTCCACAAATAATTCTAACTTGGAAGGGCCTTTTATGATTACTAAGTCAGCAGTTGGAGGATACTAAAAATTGGATGACATGAAGGGCAAGACAAGTATACCATTGATTCATGAGAATTGGCTCAAGATTTTCGGCGCATGAGGCATTCGACATTGGGTGTTTTATGTCCAAGACAAACGCTCAAGACATCTGGCGTTTGCATCTAAGGATTTTCTTTTACCTGTATTTTTAATTCCTCCCAAATGTTTGCAATACTTGCATCCAGTATTTGAATTCAGTAATCTATCAAAGTTCTTTTATTTAAAAAAAAAAAAAATCTTTGTTAAATCCAAAATCCAAAAGAAAATCCTCAGTCATTCACTTGTCCAGAACCAACCAAAAATCAAAACCAAAATAAAACCTAACATCTCTCAGAAGTTCAAGGTTCAAGAGATTATGGAAAGAAAATTAAAGGAAGCCATCAAAATACGATTTCTGATTTTCAGCATCTCCAAGACTTGCAAAGCCGCTTTCTCCAACTCCAGCTTTTCAGTCAACTCAGCAATCTTGGCCATTTTCTCCACCACGACATCACTGGTAAAGGGTATATTCTTCACTACTGCATCCTTGATGGCGTTGATCTTCTGACGAAGCCACTTCAAGTTAAAACCAAGTTCTTCAGATTTCTCCAAGTTGTACTCCCAATCAAAGAGTACATCTCGAGTGACGGTACTTCTGGCCCTAGTACGAATATCATATATTTCACGCGATATGTTTCCTAATTGCATGGTCAAGAAATAGCTACGTTCAAGATCTCTTGTAACGACAATATGGCCATACATCTTCCACAACTTCCCATACATATTGACATACCCAGTGGGAACGCTGAACCCGCCAACAGATACGTGATACGGAAGTGAAGAACCAAATGGAGGCTCACAAACAATCCCGGCATTGGGATATTCATGTATTACTATACGATTCTCAACTACTGGAGCAGCATCTATAGTCATTGTAACATCTTCTTCTAGGACGGTCTCTTTTGCTCTTGGCTCGGCTTCAACAGCAACTGGAGTCCCAGTTTCCTCAACGGCTTCAGCAGTGATATTCTCATGACCCTGAAGTGCAGAGCTGGTGATGCCACTACTTTGATTCGCCATATTGCTCGAATCATCAACATTGGTTCCGTTATTCTCAACTTCGGCATTTTGCGCCTAATACGAAGAATACATGAGATTAGAAGGATTCAAGCATAAGAACCAAAGGAAATCATAAACTCTATGCATGTGAGTGAACTAACACCATCTAAGTTCTTTATTATATGCTCAAGATATGGGCAAACAGCACGGAAGTCATAAAAACACGTTTTTCAACAAGCTCATCTGAAGAAGTTTTACACTTCCCTGTATAAAAAGAAGAACTGGGAGCAATTGGTAAGGAATCTAAGGTTGAGTCATATACCATTCTCTTCGTATGGATGTTTTCTACAACATATCAAAATTTCATAGAAATTGGATAAACGAGTAAAAAGATGTGACCAAAACATCGAACTACATGCCAGCTGAAATTTTTCTGGAAGTCTCCTGAAAGTTTACTGTTTTGCTTATTTCGGCCCCTAAAAGTGCTCAAAACTCAAAAATCTTCTTCAACAAAGCTTGGAAATTTCCTGGGAATGAGGATACATGGGTAGATCGCGAAAATCCGGCATCATATGAAGAGTTTATGGTGTTTTTGCTAAATGCTGAGTTCTGAATTTTCTGGTGACGTATTTCGGTAAAAAATTCCCACTTATTCATGGGAATTCTTATTTTTCTATCAAAAAATCAGCAACCTTATACTTCTATGAAGATAATAAAAAATGGATACTTACTTGAGGAGTCTCCAAGTCATTCGAAAGGTTAACATGGTCGGCATCAACATTGGGAGCGCCATTATCTCCATTCAGTCGCGATTCTTGAGGATTCTCTTTCTCACCACCATTCGAAGACGAATGAATTGCATGACCATGTTGGATTTCCACAACAATCTCCTCCTGGATATGTCAACAATAATCATCATTACTTCAATCAAGGAAAATCCATAATCACTCACGCAAAGGATACTTACATCCACTTCATCATCGGTGCTGGATTCCTGGATTGTTCGTTTAGAAACAAGGTGAAGACCGTCAATGGTTGATGGAGCAAAATTCTGAAACAAATTAACAATACTCTTTTGGGATCCTAATTACATGGACAAGAAAATCGCAACGATAAGGGAAGTGCTAACAACTCACCAAAGAAGCGGCTGGGGACTGCACACTATTCGCTATCATTCTGTAATTCACCATGCTTCTGTTTTCTCCACCCTAAGGATTGTATTGCCATTCAGAGAAGTCTACCTGAATTCGAGGCCTCACAGCATGACCACCTACAATGAGTTAATCGAAACAATTAAAGGTGCGATTATTATGCTTTTACCAAAATTATAAGGAAAATATACCTGTGAAGATTCTAGAGATGTTTTTCTTTTATCACCACTAGAAAGAGGTTTCAACCGTGGTCGATCCAAGAGTATTTCAGCAGAAGGAAACTCTCGTGTTGGAGACTTGACATCCATCACAAACTTATACAAGCATTCGAGTTGTTGATTCCAGAATTCTGCATAACCTGGAGTTACATAAATATCTCGGTCGGTAAAAGAAGACACATAATCATTCCCTTCCACATGTGTGTTATCTAAATGAGCCTTCAAATACTCAACCGATGGTTTATTCATTCGATGACATGGAGTACACTGATCGAGACCCATTTGTCGAGCTGCTTTGTCGATATTATATTCTTCCACCTGGAATTCTCCTTGCATCACTGACACAATATAGTGCAACTAAGCATAAAAGACTTCTCTCCATCACTTAACTCAGTGCCAGATTTCAAAGTGATGTTCTCTTTAATATCATTGAAAGTGATCAATTGTGAGAAGAAAGGAGGAACTGTCGTCCAGGGACGAAAATTGAACTCGGACTTAGTGTCTAAAATGATGGTGAGGCGTGTCTTTTGCCGTGGTTGCTTCGTAGACCAGCGCATAATCCTAGCATTATTTTTCTCAAAGATGGCATGACGAGCATCAACATTGGGTCCTTGCAAGACCCTACGAGGAATTTGAGCATATTTTTCAAGGTGATCCCACATTAATGCTTGCAGAAACATGGTATTAGCATATGTTTCGATTTTCATGAAGCTGTCAGAGACACTGGAGTCTATAACTAAGGAGTCTAAATTGGCAAATAGCGAACCCAAAAATAGACTACCAATGGGAAGTTTCTCACCTTTAGCCATCTTTATAGCGAAAGGAATCACAAATGGCTTCAACAAATGTCCAACATCTTCAAGAATGTCTCTGGAAAGCCACAAGCATAAGAAAGCAACAATGGTTAAAGTACCATCAACAGGTTCTTCAGGAACTCCATCTCTCGGCCACCAGTATCTCAACCATTGAGCATAGCAAGTTTTGGATGACTCGTTGAATTTGTGCATTTTAGCTTCCAACACGCTAAATATCGCATTCTCCTCTGCTGAGAGCTCTTCAGGGAAATTGCCAGTAATTGGAAGATGCAACAAAGCGACTACATCTTCCAAAGTGACAGTGAATTCTCCCCATCTGCATATGAAAGTGTGAGTAGGAATGCACCAACGAGCAAGCAGAGCCACCATACCTGGTATGTCGTGATTGATTACTAGATCCCCAGTTGCTTGAATAGCTCGTGTCACCTGTGCATGATCCAACATAGTTCTTACATGACTATAGCCCAACATATGGTGTGCCCATCCGGAGAAATATGTCGGGGTCTTTCGAGAAAGTTTGAGTTCCACATGGGAACCCAAATAGTGCTTCCCGCTCAAACAGAACCTAATTATCGCTTGGGGAGTTACCAGCTTGTTCTGAGTAGTGCTTCTGGGATTTATGAGCAACCGAAATGCGGAACCTGAAGGACGCTTTTCGGGTTTGTACTGAAACACAAAGAATTCGTCATAAGCATTTGGGATGTTCTTGGTTTTATCCTCCTTTTTCCTAGAGGTCCTAGAATCATCATTTCTTGAAGATACATCAGCAGAAGCATCCTCTCCGGAAGAATCCTCTCCAGAAGAATCCTCTCTAGAAACATCCTCTCCGAAAGATTCTTCCCTAGAAACATCTTCAGAAACGCTCTCCTAAGGATCAGTCATCTTTGCAAAGTTGCTGTGACATCCATGCACAAATTTCATCAACGCAGTGGAATTAAAAGCAACAGAATAATTAATTATGATGCTTCTACCAAAATGGTAATCCTCAACTCTTACTTATTTACGGTTTCACGAACTTAGTAATAACAACGTAAAACTTTGAAAATTTTCTCCTTCTTTCAAACCTGCAAAGACGAGCTAAATCTATCATTCAAGAGTCGACATTGACTTTTCACAAAACCATGAATAATTCACATAACCCTTCATGTGAACATGCACTGATTTTCTGTATACATACACTACGAGTTCACCAACTCACAACAATATTGTTTGCTTTCAACAATTTTTCATAAATCAAAATTTGATTTTAAAAAAAAAACAACAAAAAACGTGAATAAGTCACGTAATCTAAAAAAAAATAAAAAAAATATGTGAGCTAATAACTCACGTAAATTTATATATATAAAAAAAACTCTTTGCTCAAACGAGCATTCGCTTATGAAACGAGGGTCTTTTCTATTTTTGTAAAGGTCTACATATTCCAAATAAAATTTGGAGAGTTCACAAACAAAATTTTATCATGAAGAGCAGGTCTATTTCAAAAATATCTTAGGATTATTGTTTATTGCTTTAACTATGAACGAATATACGTTTCCTAAAGGTATTTGCGTGAAAGTTCATGCTTTGAAAACAAATTTGGATTTTCATGAAACTTCATAAACAAATTTTATCTACTGCAACTAAATAATGTATGTATCTCTTTCATATTAGGGATTATTGCTTGTTTCTTAAACTATCGAAGGAACGGGCATACGTATTTTCAAAAACAACAAATTTCATAAAATCTATGCATGCTCATACTTATGGAAAGTTCATGAACTCACTGCAAACGAAAAAAAAAAAATTACCTGGTCGGTGCAGTCGCCGGAATTCGGCAGGCGGTGGGTCGGTCGCCGGTGGTGGGAGTTCCGGCAGCTTCTATTTTTCTCGCGGACTTGAGGAAGGTGAGAAGAGGTTGGTCGGTCAGCTTAGGAGAAAATAAAAAAAAAATTAGGGTCTCTTCATTTTTATTACAATTTTGTTTCCAAAACCTAATAAAACATGGGTTTCCTTTTTTGGGCTCGGGCCCATAAATCCTAAACTGACCAGAACTAAGCCTCTGGGCGTCCAAATCAGCAGTTCCTCATCTCTCCATGCTCACGGGATGACACTTTATCATACTATCAGGGTCCTCACTCGAACATTTGCTCGTACATTACATCATTGGAGCAAATCAAGGATTCTGAAAATACCTTTGTACAACTGAGTTCAACCACTGATCTTGGCGACTGAAAATCACCATTTAATGCTTACTGCGGAACATGATTGTCCCTCACTAAGCAGGGACTTAATGTAGATGGTGGATTTTCAACAAAGGTCAAAATCGTAAAATCATGATACTGCATGTTTCTGACACGGCTTCAGGCATGTGATGATTCATATTTTACGAGCCATAATGAATATGTTTCTCGAAAAGCCTCAACTAGATGAGCGTTCGATACCTCGCATTTCATCATGACCTCTATGTAGAATAACATAATTGGGCGGTTCTCCGTATGATTGAGGACTTAACGCCTTCAGGACGTCGGTGACACTTGTCGTTCCCTGACTACATAGAGAGACCCACCTCTACATAAAAGAACGATTGGGCGGTTCTCCGTAAGATTGAGAGCATTAACGCCTTCAGGACGTCGGTGATACTCACTGTTCCCTGACTATGTAGAGAGACTCTGTATAGATCCAGGTGGTTCTTCGTAAGATTGAGAGCAATAACGTCTTCAGGATTTCGGCAACACTCGCTGTTTCCTGACTATGCACCTTTCAGAACGGGTGTGACGCTTTAACTGGATAATATCCCTTCTGTAATATATTAATTCTACCATGACATTCACCGCTGAATTCCTAGAAAATAATCTATTTTATCTCATTACTCCGATTTCATGATCGAATCCACGGTTGATCTCATGGAATGGTAATGGATAATCTCATTACTCCGATTTCATGATCGAACCCACGGCTGATCTCATGGAATGATAATAACTACTTTCATTACTCCGATTCTATGGTCGAATCCACGATCCCATGGAATGGTAATACTCGTTTATTATTCTGAATTCATGGTCGAATCGACGGCTGATCCTATGGATTAATACTAAATAACTACTCACTTTTATTACTAAGTTTTATGAATCATTCTCCACTGAATTTCATAAATTAGTAATAAATACTCAACAATCGGGCATCTGGACTATTACTGAGTAAGCCCCATAAAATGGTGCAAGTGTACTCAACAATGATGCACGAACGAGCATCCAAATGCACGAACGAGCATTCAAAATATGGACAAATGAGGAATCCTACACGGAATGGGAGAGAGAAAATATTATTAAAATGATAAAGTGGCACGTGTGAGATCGGGCCCACCGGCCGTCCGGTCATGCCGCCATGGCCGGTCCCCCACACCCTTTTTCCTTTATTTTAATTATTCCATTATTTTCATGAACTCATGAAAACTCCTTCATTCTAGCAACTTTCCTTGTTTGAGAAAAACTCATGGTTCCTCCATATTTTCACGGTTTCATGAAAAATAATACTCCCTCCGTTCCATTTTAGATGATGTTTTAGGGTTATTTTTTTGTTCCACAATACTTGAAAGTTTTCATATTTTTCCACAAAACTACCAATAATACCCTAACACTTTGTCTTGGAACTAAAAGTTTATTTTAAAATGCACTAATAGCAATTAATGTTTGAAGACTTTTCTTATGGGTATAGTTGGAAAATCTTCATATCTCTCTCCATTTCTTAATCTACGTGAAAACTCCCAGAATGTCATCTAAAGTGGAACGGAGGGAGTATAAAATAGGGAAAGGTGTTGCGGGACTGGGCAGCCTAGCCGCCGGCCATGCCCTAGCCGTGGCCGGTGCCACACCTTACAATCCCTAGTCTTTCATAATTATTATTTCCCTCATCTCATGAAACTCCTCCGTTTGAGCAAAATATCATGATTTCTTCATATTTTCTCAAATATTGCTCAAACCATGAAAAAGCCAAAAACCCAAATGGTCACATGACCGACTAGGCTACTCACGCCAAATATTAAAATATCACTATTTTAATATTTTCCAAATTTTGATCAAATGAGCAAAAGTTCTAATTGCTCATTCGAGCAAAATCGAGGATTTCAGTCAAAGACCGAACTCTTCTGAAAATTCAAGATATTGCTCAAACGCACATCAGAAAATACCGAAGCTCTCAGGACTGAGACACGGGCATGATCCCTTGACCGACCAAGGGCGGCTCTAAGGCTTGCAATGAGCCGGTCCCACACATTTCACAATTTTGACCCAATTTGCGCAATTGCTCATATTGGGTCTAGACTCTTTCCAACCGACTTGGAATTTGCTCAAACGGCCA
>JAJJWW010017006.1:0-53205 GCA_023531295.1 Papaver armeniacum
AATTTCCAAATCCAAGCCTTTCTCATCTTCCATCTTCTCTTTCCAAATGTGAGCCAAATTCTCCATCCAATTCCAAGTCCAAGTCTTCACACCCATGAGAGAAGTCCTGTAAAATTCCGGAATTTTGGTCACGGAAAATCGGTATTATGGCTCTTAATCCCATTGAATACGCTATTGCTGCTTTGAATTTTTCGCCACTGGTATATTCGATCGGAATATTCAGAAGTCCACCAGATTAGGACTAAACGGTCAAAATGGTCAAACCGTCGATCCGCGTTAGTCAAGGGAAGGGGAGTCGACTCATCGAAGTCGAACTTCTAACTCGGTGATTGGTCTTACTAAATGAGAGTTGGATCGCTTGGATCGGTCGTCGTAGAGTTGACTACGGAATGGAGAATCTACGAGTTTCACGCTATTTGAGTTTTTCCTACCAAATTAGGGCCTCATTTTCGCTTCATTTCTGTTAAGAATCCTACACATTCATCTAAGCTTTCTTGCCTCATTCTTTGCCTTTTAATTGCCACCAATCCATCTACGTTTTTCATCCTTTGTATATCAGATACAAACCCATTAAACCAGAGCATCAAACGGAGATTACCATATTCAATTTCATCTTTGTTGAGCTCATAAACCTTGATTTCATCTCAAGAACAGCAACATATCGAAACCCATTTTCAATCTATCATTATCAGTTCAATCTCCCTGTTGTTTGAAGCAGTAACCCATCTTCAATCTTGTCATTGTCTCTTCCAGATTCGCATCGATTCTCGCTTTCGATCCATTATCCCAGTAACCCAAGATCGTTATATCTACCCTCTCCATCTTGTCAATCCGTTGCAGCCAACCACCATCGTTTTGGTCATCTTCAAATGATGCCGAACTCACAAATTCAACCATAAAACCCGTTTAATCTATGGCAGCGACTAGTTGTTCTTCTTTAACTCATCTTCAAGCTGAATCATTACCAATTGAAGATCTCCTTTCTTCATAAACAAGAACACCAACACAAACCCATTTTAATCTCCGTTAATTCTCAACAGCGACCAGACTTAATCTTATATTCTTCATTCAATCCCATCATCAACAAACCCTTATTCCATTTCGATCTGATTTCCTCTGGCAAATTTCTTGTTCTTCTTTCAATTCAACAGCACCATAACTCTTTATTCAACTCGATCTACTTGAATCTCTATTTGAATCAACCCATTCTTGTTCTTCTCACTAGGTGAGTTGAATCTCTCGTTGTAATCTTCTTCATCTCCATTGAATCTCTCATCTCTCGATCTCGATCTCTAAGCCACAACAGCAGCAACGTCTCAATCGATTTACGGTGAAACATGAACCTTAATTTCTTCCGTCTGATCTTCTCCGGGTTTCGATCCGCTTCTCGATTTCTTAATTTCACCAAGCCTTTGCTTTATGGTTCGCCTCTATCTTAATTTCAGGAGTTCTTGAACAAATGAGAGACAAATTCTCTCGATGTTAGGGTAAGACATTAGGCCAGGATGATTACACCCCATAGATATGGATCACCCAGGTTTGGGTAACAAACATCTTCCGGATAAGGGCTGAGGTGGGTGCCCTATAACCTCGTGCTCACCCCTTATCAGCTTGCAATGCTCCTTTGAGAGAGTTGCCCCTTAACCATGACTGGGCTCCGGATAGTGATCGCCCATGAAATGACAATTTTACCCTTTTGCTCAAATTAGTGATTTCTTCTTCTTTCTCCGTAAGCGACTCCAAAGTAGCTATAAAACTCAAAACAAGCGTAAAATACATAATTTAAAAGAAAAATAGCAAAGAAATCATAAACAATAGATAGTAAATAGGACGTATTCTACACCCTATCAAATTCCCCCACACTCAGACTTTGCTAGTCCTCGAGCAAATCAAACAAAAACTCACAACTTCAAAGCGTTCAGCGTCCCAAGCATCCAAAGAGTTATGAGGACATAGAGTTTACGCATGCTAGTAATAAGAAGTTAGAAATACTAAAGAACATATTCTCATTCTTAAATGTTGAGTGAGAAATAACCACGCCCATAATGAGAGAAAGCGTGTTTGAGAAACGATCAATAAGCATTTCGCTCGACTTCTCCCTCACCAAATAGGATTTTATGATAATTGCACTCAAAAAGACGGCTTTTTATGGGTCACACATGTGTGCGGGTAGGAATGAGAGAGAATTCTGCAACACGTTGAATGGTGGGAAGGACAACTTCCGAAATATTTTTAAAAACCCACATCTTTTAACCTTTTGAAAAACCATTTTTTTCGACGATCTCTAAGAAAGGAAATCAACCATTATTATCGAGGATGAGATTACTTTACTCACCTTCACATCCGATTGCCAATTATGATAACACCACTCTCACGGCATCCAATAGAAACGTCTTCCGTTCCTTGTCTTTAACTTCTTGGTCTTCGTCTTCGGTTCCAACTATTGGTGATAAACTCTCGAATTTCATAAATCCATAACAATTTGTAACCTTTACCTTGAATCCTCTTGCTTGAAACTTCCTTATATATTTTCCTTCCCACGGCTTATTAAAAAAAAAAATATTTTCTCTTGTTTTTTTTTTTTTTTTTTTTTGAATGAAAAAAAACAAGAGAAATTAAATACAAAATAAACCATGGTCGTGAAGAAGTATTTTACCGCTTGATTCTTCAACTTGTATCGCCTCAAAATCATAAACTTCAATAATTCTCACCTTTTACTTTTCTTCGCTCTTGTGAATAAGTCTTCATACTTGGATATAAAATTACCTCATTGTATTGTAAGTCCTCAACAAATATGTAAAAATCCGCTCATTTGTATGTTGCTTTACTTCTGAATTTGAAATTTGCTCTTTTTCTCGTTCGTTGCTTGTAAACCTTGAACTTTTCCAACTTTCCTTGTAGATTTTGATGTCGCTCCTTGTTGATGATGATGGTGTTTTATGGATCCGTTGTTGTCAGAGAGAATGGTGCTAACCGCAAATCGAACTACAAGAAGGAAGCTTTCATCTATAGACGTCACCCTTCATGATTGACAAAATTAGCACTCAAGAGATCAAAGAGTAGTGCTTCTATTGGTGGGAGGTTAGGTAGCTCACCATTCTACCCGGAATTAACGTACGGTGACACACACTCAAAGAAGCTCTTTAGTATATGGAAAAATTTCAGTCGGTGCCTCACATGATATGAATACGGGTAGTCTCCACTAATGATTGATAAACAACTCTCTAATAATGCATTTATCTCGCACCAAATTTGCATCACCGGCATGATTAAATCCATTATTTAACACTCTAACAAGCAAGAAATCTGAATGTAGTTCTCTAACATTTCCAAGTTCAATTATGTCGGTCAAAATCTCTATGTAAACATACCTAGAAGTATGCTAGTGACTCTAAAATCTCTAAAAGTTGGAGGTTTTATGTAAACTTTTTTTTTTTTTAAATTTTTAAATTTTTTTTGTAAATTGTAAAAAAAATTGTAAACTTTTAATCTCTAGAAGAGATTCTAGTTGTAAAATTGTCACAAAAGGGGGATGTATAAAGCAAAAGAAAATAAACAAAGCAATTAAAATCGAAAGTTGAAATCAATAAGAGAGACAAGATCAAGGAATCCTTCTTCGTTGCAAAACAATGATTAAAGTTATGTTCTTTTCTACTTGTTATTAGTCACAGATTATCACCAACCGTAGGTAAAGGGCCTAGATCGGTGCTAGCTCCTAAATCCCTTGATCCTGATACGAAGTTCTCGACACGGATTCTATTTACCAAACCACCTAGTAGTAGATCACTCTAGATGTAATTTAAATAAACGCATTAAGATTTATGAACTTATTAGGTTAATATTAGTAGTTAGACTCTTAGATCAAGGTCTACTTGCTAACGTTGTTTTCACACAATTGCTAACACGGAATCCCTCCAAGTCTCGTGTTTGCTACTTATGTAAAGAGTCAAGAAAACGATTACTTATCCCCTAACTTCACTAGCTTTAGATCAATTAACAAATCAATTTAGTTGGCCACCCAAACAATCTATCAATCAATCATGAATGAATAAACATTCCTATTAGTAAAAACAAACGATAATCATGTGAGAAACTTCAAGATAGAATTGAAAACAAACTCAAATTATATGTTAAGAACTAGGAATTCATCCTCAATCAATAATAAAATTAGCTACTCATGCTAAAGAGTTCACAAAGAATAAGAAAATAAAAGTGTTGTGTGTGTAGAGAGGTGTGTAAAAGATGTGTAAAACTTCTCTATTTATAGGCTTCAATATTCTCCAAATCTTCCAAGGAATAGAATCCTCATTCCATAGTAATTCAATTTCCAAATTCAAGTCTTTCTCATCTTCCATCTTCTCTTTCCAAATTTGAGCCAAATTCTCCATCCAATTTCTAGTCCAAGTCTTCACACCCATGAGAGAAGTCTGAAAATTGGAATTTTTGGCTCACGGCTTCGGTATTATGGTAGGAATTTGACCTAATCCGTCACCGCCGCCACTGAAAATTTCACCGTCACGGTATTCGACGGAATATTCTCATGGGTCCACCGATTAGGACTAATCGGTCAAACAGGTGGAGTCAACTGGGTCAATCAGTCGGCGTAAGAGGAGTTAGCTCTGCAGTCGACCACGATTTGACTTGCTTTGGTTGGCTGAGTGGGTTGAGTCGTGGATGGATCGGTCCTAGTTGACTCGTCGGGACAAATATCCCGCCGAGTTTTGGCCGTTTCTTAGCATTTCTCGGCCAATTGTTTGTTTCCTTGAGTCTTCTCGTTAAGAACCTATACATACATCTATTGAACTCAATGACTTCACTTTAAAACACCTTGTTCTTTATTTTCGACTTCATACTCTTCCATTCCCATGTTCTAGGCCCATTCATTCCCCGATCACCGTAATCGCCATCACCTCTAGTCGCCAATTTCTATCTGAGTTCATCTCTCGAACCAATCACAGACATCTGCAGCTTCATCCATCTCGCTGCCTTGTCTGCCGTTAGCCTACTTTCGTTTATTTGAATCATCCCGCAATCACCTTTCTTCCATGTCAATCGAAACCCATCTCGATCACAATTAAATATTCACACGGTAACATCAACACGCTTCAATACTCATTTTCTTATTTAATGTAAAACCAACAAGATCAAGGGTTTTCTTCATGATTCTTCTCCTCAAATCTATCCACAATCCCATAAACAAGTCGAGCCCTTAACAACAATTTCTCTTGTTCATCTCATAGTACAACAACAACTCATTCAAGCTCAACCCATCTTTGTTCTTCATCTAACTCACCACCAGGAGCTTCAAAAGCGGCCACCAAACCCATCTTCGATTCATCTGAGCCACGAACCCATCTCCAATCTCGCTGTCGTTTCTTCCAGATCGAACCCCAAAAACGCCATCAACTTCTCTGCTTCTTCTCAATTCTTCTCAATTTAGGGTTGTAATGATTTGGGTGGGATTTTAACACCCCAGCGATAGTTAAACCCTCTGATAAATGATAAGGGGTACTACGTGACAACCCCTTAGCCTTGACTGGGCATGGCTTTAGTACTCCTCCAAATTGGGTTGCCCCTTAACCTCAATTGGGCTCCATATATCAATCGCCATAAAATGACCTTTTTGCCCTTTTTGCTCAAATTGGGTGATTTCTTCTTCTTTTCCTCCGTAGAACTCCAAAGTAGCTATAAAACTCAAAACAAGCGTAAAATACATAATTTACAAGAAAAATAGCAAAGAAAGCATAAACAATAGATAGTAAATAGGATGTATTCTACACCCTATCAATTTCTTCTAGACAATTATAACTCAAATAATAATAAAATATTGACTCTTTTTTCTTTGCAGTAGATTTTTAAAAGATTAATTGTAAATCACAAGCATGACGCATCAAAAGTACTAAAACTAAGCATACGTCATCAAACGAAATCACAACTAATTAGTGAAAATCATAAAACAATTAAATCAAGTGCAAGAAGTCATATAAGAATTAAATATAATTACCACACGGTGAAATATGGCTTCCTCCATCATCCAGTGTTGGGGTTTAGCTCCTCATGTTATTCACGTGCTCAAAATAGGTGTTCATAGCTTAAAAGGGTGAAAACAAAAGGCAACTAATAAAGAAGGAAGTTCTTAACGTCAGATAAAGCGCCACAAACTTATTGTTACGAGAGAGTGTTGAAATCTTTTTGTACATTGAATCTGAGACTTATTGTTGGAAAATATAAGATCAGCTGTACGACAGTCCTCTGCTTTGCCTTAATATCGCGACGTTCTCGTCCGCCCAAAAAAGTTCTTTTACTCGTCTTCTTCACCCAGCCAGAGAAGATTCTCTGCAACTTCTTCTTTCTTCCTCTCGCAACCTCCCCTAGGTCCCCAAAATCTCGACAGGCCTCCGATGCTCGATAACACCTTTATATATACCCAACAAATGAAAGAAATCACGAAAATATCTTCTCTTTTCTTCCCATTTCAAGCCGCGATAATATTTCTCTCACACTGTTTTTATTTCCAAACTCGGTTTTGTTCCCTTTATTTATTTAATCTCATCAAGATACATTCTCGTTTAATCAAAAAGGGGTCATACCAATCCAAAACGCGAGAAGAATCAGGGCCAAAATTCTCCTAATTAATCAACAGAATGCCGATAATATCTCTCCCCGTTTAACTCAAACTCTGTGATGCGACCCCGGTCCGATCAATTCTAATGGACCTAACAACCTTGTATACTCTTGATAAGTCAGCCCATCAAAATCAGCCATTGAATCTCGTTATTTCTCGTCTAATTCTTGCATCCAAATTCACGCGGGTGATAGTTTAGTTCCCGCCAAAACCGTGCATTTAAACCATGAAGATGGTGTCCCCCAACAATGGTCTGGGGTGCGAATAGCGGAGTGCCCTGAGGTTACCCCATATCAACTGGGTTGCCCTTATCCAAACTGGGAGGTCCGAATAGTAATTTTCTCCCCACGAGCGCAAATACCACTTTTCGAGCCAATTTTCCCGCAAAAGCTTATTTCTCCGAAAACACCTACAAAGACATAAAAAGCCACAATAAATACGAAATCGAGCACTAACAATACATACAATTGAGATCATATTAGATACATAAATATGTCCATCAAATACCCCCAAACTTATTATCCGCTAGTCCTCGAGCAAATCAAATAGAAAATAAAATCCTAACTCACCGTCGTAGGCATCGTCGATTGCATTTTAGCGTATGCAAAAGCCTTTAAACCCCTAGGTGGCCCTAGTGGTCGAGTTATAGTCTCGGGAGGGTTTTGCAGGTGTACCCACAAAACCTTTATACTCTGCACTTAACTATCTACGCGAGAACCTTGGAAGGCACTAAAGAATCTCCTTGGTTGGCATACTTATTGACTACAGGAGGAAGTACCCCGATGCGAAATTCCAATTGATGTACACGAGTTTTGCACTCAAGCATACTAAAATTCATATATAAGTCACGTAGCTCTACTCGTATAGTCACACTATGGACATCAATACCCGAAGTCAAAACTAATCACATGGATAGATCAAGAAGATGGATATAGAGAAAACATAGATGGTTTTGATGTTTACTAAGTGATCGATGTTTCCATATTCAATAAGGCCTCCGCCAAAATGAACCTATCTTAATGGACCGAGATACTAGTACGACTAATATCAACACACCGGCATATACAAGGGAACCGGTGGGTCGATAATCCTAACTCTAGGTCAACACAACGGCATATACAAGGGTTCCAAAGTCGACTTTATGAATTTATTAGGTTGGTCTAATGGTCCTGGTCTCACTTTCTTTTCTTTTTTTTTTTTTTCTTTTTTCACTTTTTTTTCTTTTTTCAACTTTTCTTTTCACTTTCTTCACTTTTTTTTTTTTGGTGTCTCAATCACTCTAATTCACCCTAGCATTGGTAACAACTTGAATCGTGGGCCCCACCTAATCACTTAGAGAAACATAGTTTAAAAACAAAATAAAATAAAACAAGTGAAAAGGACTCAACGAGATCAGTGAAACTATCATGTTATTTCTAACACCGAGCTCTGTGATTTTATGAATAGACTCTTTAGATGTTGCCATCTAATCGATTGGTTCCTCAACTCCTACAACCAAAATGCTTCCATCCACTTAGATTGGTTAGTGCCATCCTCAATAAACATAAATTTCTAGGCTCGGAGTTTAACAATGCAACTACAATGTTTCTCCCATACCCCCAAACTTAAATCTAACATTGTCCTCAATGTTCTAAAGATAAAATTAAAAGCATGAACAAGAGAAACTGTTACCATTTGAAGCAAAAGAGTTAAGGAAAGATATTACCGTATCGCCCGAATATTGGGTTACCTCCCAAAAAGTGCTAAGTTTAAAGTCTTGACCGGACTAAGAAAGGATTAGTCACCTCATAGAACCATAAAGTAATAGTAGAAATATCGTGGGTCATCAAAACCAAATAGAACTATCACAAGTAAAAGGAATGCAACATGCCAAGAAAATGAACAAATAAAGCACACCCTTCTCTAGTCTCCTGTTTTAAGACAACTACATCTAGTTGTGGTTCAGTTCAGGTTCTATAACTGGGTCCAAATAAAATATTTTCATGGGTTGGATTTCCTCATAGCTAAGATCCGGTTCAGTTGTAAAGTCTGTAAAAACTCAAATAAGAACTTAGAAGCACATAATAATAACTCGAATAATTGCGGATCCTTAAAGTCAATCGGTTTTGACTCACACAATTGACCACGATGAAATCAAGGTCAATCATAAGAAAACGTGTCATTTCTATTCTCCTAAAATAATTAGGTTTGGTCTCAGAACTTAATAAGTGACACATTTTGAACTCATACATTCCCACAATTGGTTGAAAAATATTTGGTGGGAAAACAAAATCAATCTGGGTATCATAGCTTGGGCTAACCACATCAACCAGAGGATGGGTTTCTAACAACTGAACTTCCCTATGGACATCACTAGGTTCAGAAAACGTATATGAAGATAATCTTTTAAAATGGTTGAGGCACATATGTCAAGTGATAAGCACGAAAGTGCTACGTTTTTTATACCCATATTTATATTAGCTAGGACTCGATATCTTCGCTAATAATATCATTTTAGTGCTTTTGTAAAAGTAATGAGTGATAAGGATCTTAGGAAGATAAACGGCTAAATAAAGAGTTATATGGTGCTTGCGATTCAATACACCAACGTTGCAGTTCATGGCACCAAAGGAGGCCGAGCTCAAACTTATGGGCTGTCCTGTAATTTGTTTTTGTCGTACCCATTAAACAATCTCACGTATTTGCAGAGAAATGTGTTTGTTGAATCAGGAGGTGATCGGTCCAAAAGATGGTGGGACGTAGCTCACTCCACCGCCACATGTTTGAATAGTACTTTTCAAGAGCATCAGCATTTCGTAGTCTCATTTCTTTGTTAAGCAAAGAGGTGGAGATGGAGTGGGGTTTCTTTGTGTATGAATGGTTGGTATCTCTAATATGGGTTTGGTGAAATATGGTAATTTCGGTGGTCGATCGGAGGTATATGTCTGGGTGCTACAAACAAGACGTAACGGAGATGAAGTAGAAAGGAATATGGATGTTGGTATTGGTTAGAGGTGGTCGAATGGAGATGGAGTCGAACTGGTGGTGTTAATGCGGTGGTCGAGTTTTAGATGGTTTCGGCCAATATCGCATGCCTGGAAACGAATGGAGAGGCTGGCTCGAATTCATCGGTCATACTTGGCCGGAATGTATACCATGGAGAGAAGGGGAAAACCGATAGTCAGTGGTGCCGCCTTGCCATGGTCGTGGACAAGAAGCCGATACACATACTAAGTCGGAATGTGTGTTCTTAGGAGTGGAGTTTACATACTGCTTTTAGTCTGCACTGCATTGATGCTGGCTAGGATACCGAAACAATGAAGATGGATTATGTGATGGGTCGATTTGATTCCATTGCAAGGTTCATTTGGTCACTGTGTATCGATGGAGCAAATAAAGAAGAATTGGCGTGGTGCGATGTCGAGCAATAGTGTTGGTTATGGCTGGTTTGAATTATATACCTTGGTCACCGATTACCGGTTGAGAAATATTTGACAAGAAAAGGCTTGAATGTGTTGTTGAGTTCATGGCCTTTGTTCTAATGGCTGAGCTCGTGCAACCACTCGAGACGAGATAGTGAACTCTGGTGGTTCTTTGTTGGGGAAAGATGATCGATGGTGGGAGATTGAGTTAGTGATTCATTGGAATTGTTGGAGCATCTCGATAATGAAGTTATGGAGAAGGCTATTAGCCGATTGGGTTTTATGGCCAGGATTAAAGGTCGTGGAGTATGGGATGGGCTTGGTTCGAATTGAGCTCGGGAGTTAAGGACATGTTGTGCAGGTGAACAAGAAGATGCCAGAGTTAATGGGTTAGTGGTCGTGGAGTTTGTATGGAAATCGATCAAGGTGGATGGTGATGGAATTTGGCATATCTCTGGCGAAGCTAGAGTCGAATGTCATGGGAGAAATGATGCAACTGCGGTTGCTTGATTTATGGAATGGGTTTGATTGTCGAATCGGTGGTGATAATGTTAACATTGAGAAGAAGGAAAGCTTGGTCCTCTTTCAAGCAAGAAAGAAAAGTCCAGGAGAGAAGGAGCTAACATTAATGTTGTCAGCGCCATGAAGATACGAGTTGGGGGAATGCCGATGGACAGAAGGCGAAGTGTCGCATAAGCAATGAGACAAGAAGCAATGGAGTTTAGGCTGCTTTGGTTTCACCTTTTTAAAATCGAGCAAAGTTGGTGGGGTGTCTGTCGTAGTAAATGAGTCTAGTTGTGGATAGTACGAGCAACTGGGTTGTGACAAGATTTTCAAGGCAGAGTCCAATGGTCACTTAATTTAGTGGGCTTTAGTTCAGGTCAAGAAGGCAAGGAGTCCAATGGTCATTTAGATGTGAATAAAATGGAGACTTAGGTCGAGATGAAAGGTGGTCAATACTCGGAGTTCTTTGGGAGGCCAGGTTTTAGAGTTGCTACATTGAGCTTTAAATTAGAGAAGAGGAGGTTGACGTACGTAGCTGCGGCTAGGGTTTGGAAGTTCCATTATCTTGATTCCATTTTTCATTTGCTAGTACTTCTCTTTAATTTGTTTATGGCTTTTGAGAAAGCCATGTTTGGCTAGATATTTTTGTAACTAGGTTTATGGTTGAAACTATTTTGGGGTATTAGGCTATTTGAATTGATTAATTTAGCAAAAGACCATTATGATATGAATAAATTAATCTTGAATATTGTTTGTTGATTTATTGAAAATTAGTTGTTGCTTCACGGGTTTTAATACAAACCTATGTGCATAATGAATTAGTTTTACAAATATGTTTCTTCTTATTATTTGATAATCTATGCTTCGATTAATTCCTTGATGGGTTATGCTTAGAAAAGTTTCTAAAAATATTTGTGAACTAAATTAGTTTCGTATAACTTTCTCATTTGATGCAATTTGATAGTGCATGTTGGGTTTTGTCTTTTGATGCTATGCTTAGGGTATACAGTGATATTTTGCGACGCTATTACATATAATAGGTGAAGTCGATAGGGAATAAACAATAAACATATAATCATGAGTTATGTTTCATTTCAAGAATTGATTAGAAACAATAGTTGAAACTATAAACCCTGGTTACCGGGTTCTCTCTTTGCGAAGTTCACTTTGTTAGTTTACTTTAATTTTATTACTATTTCATTTTCTTAATTCTAAAAATCCAAAAACAACATCTCTGGTTAGTCGATCATAATTATTGATTACAAAGATTTCCACCACCGCGGGAACGACCCGAGCATTTGCCTCTCATTAGTTAGCTGACAATCGTGCGATTGCGGTTTATTATATAGGCATCTCTTGATCCTATCATCAAGTCCCAAGCGAGGGACCTTTATAAGAGTTAAGGCACATGGAGAATGATAATCACCCCCCAAACTTAGAGTTTTCGTGTCTCTAGAAAGACTAGTCACAACTTCCCTAATTTCAAGGTCATCCTGATTTCTGAAAATGGTCAATTGATTCTTCTAAGTCGATTCATCCTCACTCATCTCTACGAGTTCATTTTCTTTGTCTAAGACTAATGTTTCTAAATCGTTAGACTCTAAAACAATATTCTCATAAGAAACTCGCTCCTCAAAACTATCACATCCGCTTCGTAATCATAAGGGAATACTACATCGTCTAAAACGGGGGTATCTCTAGTCAAATCCTCGTCCTTTTGAATAGGTGAATAATTATTAAAATTATTTGGAATTGAACTAGAAATAATATTATCATTGTAAAGCTCAATTGGAGTAACAAATTCCTGATCACTATGCCTACTTATTTTCAAATTCTTCATCAACACTATCCTCATCATAATCATCATTATAATAACATGAAAATGGTTGAACCTCATCTAAAGTAAGTGTTACCAATTCTAACTCGTCATATTGATTATGCAAATAACTATCCTTATTTTCAAAGGTACTATTGGAAACACTATATTGGAAATTAAAACTATCTTGAGCATTTCTTTTTCCTGGGCCTCTAACAACATTTTCGAGTCGACTCACATGACATCCTCGATTTGATCTAGGAAAGAAGGTTCACACGTTGCATTGCTTTAAGTCCAAAACTAAGTTATTCATCTCATCCGAACTACGTGTTGACTCAAGTAACTTTTGTGTCGACCTCGGCCTAACTTACGTGTGACTTAGTGAGAGGAATTATAGGAATTTTGCTCGTATGACCCGTGCGTGTGTGGATAGTAATCGGGGCTCATTATGGTATGAGCCATAACCTTGAAAAGGCTGATGTTCCCAACCACTATTCACATTATGGTCAAAGTAGAACGTCCATTTTGAAACTCAGTCGGATATTCGTTGTATTGGCTATTGTAATACCAATTCGACATTCTATCGTAGGGGTGTGAGTTGTCACACGGAATTAAAACCCACCGACAGGGGATTCGTGGGTGGATGCAGTCTCACCTCCCGTACTGCACAGGCGATGAACCGTTGAAGTCGACTCGTGCCACCGACTCCGATGTCGATTAATAACTCGAGGGCCGAGACAAAGATCGAATCGCCGTCCTTCCCCGCAAACAATTTATATTTAATCTTAACCCTTCCTTAGGGTTTAAAATAATGTCCAAGTCCAAAAATAAAGTCCAAAAAGTGTCCAAAAAGGAAAAGAAAAATTACAAAAATACAACCCTATTTACAATTTCTAAAAATAAAAAGAAATAAAGTCTAACTAAAATAAATATATACAAAATCTTCTTCACTCCTTGACTCCTCTTTTCTTTCCTTGTTTGCGATGCTTTCCTTTTATAGCACTTTTTCTTTCCTCGTAGCTTCGCCTCCAAATCTAAAAGAATCAAAAGAATACCAAAGGCGTAATAAAAGAACAAAAATAAAAATAAACCTAAAACAAATCTAAATACAAGTCCGCGTTACGGCGCCAAAAATTGATGTGATTTTGAAGTTGTTTGTAAAGTGGTAAGAAAGATGTCGTTCCTCTCGGACTTGTAAAGATTTGGTTTCAGAAAATACTAAAAACAAAGAAAATACATACACAAATTTTTCACAAATATCGAGAGGTACTAGGACTGGGATTCCACCATAAAATTCATTCATGCGATTCATATATTTCTTCTAGACAATTATAACTCAAATAATAATAAAATATTGACTCGTGTTTCTTTGCCAAGGTAGATTTTTAAAAGATTAATTGTAAATCACAAGCATGACGCATCAAAAGTACTAAAACTAAGCATACGTCATCAAACGAAATCACAACTAATTAGTGAAAATCATAAAACAATTAAATCAAGTGCAAGAAGTCATATAAGAATTAAATATAATTACCACACGCATGAAATATGGCTTCCTCCATCATCCAGTGTTGGGGTTTAGCTCCTCATGTTATTCACGTGCTCAAAATAGGTGTTCATAGCTTAAAAGGGTGAAAAACAAAAGGCAACTAATAAAGAAGGAAGTTCGCAACGCTGTATAGGCGTCACAAACTTACTGTTACAGAGAGTGTTGAAATCTTTTGCACTGTTACAGAACTGAGACTTATTGTTGGAAAATATAAGACTGCTGATACGACAGTCCTCTGCTGCCTTAATATCCGCGACTGTTCTCGTCTGCCCAAAGTTCTTCAGCTCGTCTTCTTCTTCACCAGCGAGAGAAGATTCTCTGCAACTTCTTCTTTTCTTCCCTCTCCAACCTCCCTAGGTCCCCAAAGTCTCGACAAGCCTCTGATACTCAATAACACATTTTATATATACCCAACAACGAAAGAAATGACGAAAATATCTTCTCTTTTCTTCCACTAAGTCACATAATATTTCTCTCACGCTCGTTTTTTATTTCCAAACCCTGTTTTGTTCCCTTTATTTACGAATCTCATCAAGATACATTCCTGCTTAATCAAAGCAGGGTCATACTAATCAAAACGCGAGAAGAATCCGGCCAAAATTCTCCTAATTAATCAACGATGAATGCCGATAATATCTCTCCCCCGTTAACTCAAACTTTATGAGCAAAAATTTATCCCGATCGATTCTAATGGACCTAACAACCTTGTATACTCTTGATAAGTCACCCATCAAAAAATCACCTATTGAATTCGTTATTTCTCGTCTAATTCTTGCATCCAAATTCACGCAGTGATAGTTTAGTTCCGCCAAAACCTGCATTTAAACCATGAAGATGGTGTCCCCCTAACAATGGTCAGGGTGCGAATAGCGGTGCCCCGAGGTTACCCCATATCAACCGGGTTGCCCCTTATCTAAACTCGGAGGTCCGAATAGTAATTTTCTCCCACGAGCGCAAATACCACTTTTCGAGCCAATTTTCCCATAAAAGCTTATTTCTCCGAAAAACACCTACAAAGACATAAAAATCCACAATAAATACGAAATCGAGCACCAACAATACATACAATTGAGATCATATTAGACATATAAATATGTCCATCAACTATATAAAGGAGAACTCTAGCAACCGGGAAACCTAATCCCAACACCTCATGTGTGATACTAGTTGTATAAGCTAGAGTCGATTCTCCTTTAACCTTAGGTTTGTACCGAGACCCCGTAGGTTACGACTTGAACACTTCATTGGGATTGTGATGCCAGATCGATACTACTTTCTTGTAGTTGTGTGATCTCGATCTTGTTGTTTCTATCGTTATTGAGTACAATCGTAATGATTGGCTTGAGATTTATATCTCCGATAGGCAAGATATAAAAGTAATCACAAACATCTTCGTCTCATCGTTGTGATTCCACAATATCTCTTTCGTCGCGTCGATTAAGATTATTGTGAGGTGATTGATAATACTAGGCTGTTCTTCGGGAATATAAGTCCAGGGTTATCAATTGGTTCTGCTCACCTTGATTTATCAAAAGACAGAACAAAACTCGTAGGTATCTCGTGGGAGGCAATTATCTATTACCGTAAACTTTTCGTGTTATATAGATTTGTTTATTAAAGTCTTCGACTTTGGGTTGTGAGTGAGATCAGCTAAGGGAATCAAGTGCGTAGTATCATGCGGGATCGGATACGTAGAGCGCAACTGTACCTTGGATCAGTGTGAGATTGATTGGGGTTCAACTATAGTCCTGATCGGTTAGTTTGTAGTAGGCTAGTGTACGTAGCGGATTAATACGGTGTGTGTGTTCAATTTGGACCAGGTCCCGGGTTTTTCGCATTTGCGCTTTCCTCGTTAACAAAACTTCCGGTGTATGTGTTATTTCTTTTCCGCATTATATTTTGTTGTATAATTGAAATATCACAGGTTGTGCGTTGGTTGAATCAATCAATTGGGAAATCCAACCTTTGGTTGTTGATTGAAATTGATTGATACTTGAACATTGGTCTTTGGTACCGCTCAAGTGATTTCTCTTGTATTCAATTTGACTCATGATTTCTATTTGCTTTAGTAAGAATTGAATCTTGAGAAAGAGAGATATAACTCTTTGATATATTTTATTAAGATTGAGTCTAGTTGATTCTCTTAAAAGTATATTGGAGTTAGTCTATACGCATCGCTAATCGAAATATTGGGTGTGGTTATTTATACCCCGTTTTTTCACCATCTTCCTCTTTGTGACCGAATTGACTCTGGAACGACCATTGACTTGGTTTAGGCCTGAGTCCTACAGATTGATCTCTCGAACTCAAAGCACTCCCGTGCAGTGCATTTGTGTGAGGTTAAGCAGTTTGCTCAGTTAAGGAGTCTCGTCTGAACGGTTGTCTCTTCACTTCCCTAAAAACCAACAAATCGTTTTCTCCAACTACATTATCCTAGTCCGAGACTTAACTATAAGTAGACTAGAAATAAAGACTTATAGTTTTGGCAACTAAACTTGACAAACAATCTTGATATAGCAACGCTTTCGAGTTCGACCGAGCAGTGCTCTAAAAATCTCCCCCTTTGTCAATTTAGTGACAAAACTATCAATACATATGGAATACAAAATAAATAAACTTTGCAGCCTTCTCATCCACATGCATCATCTCCTTTGTTCTCCAACATTACTCGAAATCTTCGTCACTTCCAAGTACTCTAATGATCCAAAGATATTCAATGCAGCATCATAGTTGTTGAAGATCCGTAGCCATAACAATGAGAAAACAAAAGCTCTCAATCATTGTTACACAATTTCATAGTATTATTACACATCATCAAAGTTCAATTGTATCACAACTTTGACAACAATGCTATGGTGATATGTATCACTCCCCCTTAGTCAATACTCCATCTCACATGGAAACCACTCCCCCTTTACATAATGATCCGAAAACCATATGTACTTGTAGTGTGAACTACACACAATTCTCCCCCTTTTGTCAATAAAATGGCAAAGGTACGAAAACTAGTGGGATTCTAATGAAATTTAAATAGAGACATTTCATGACAAAAAGAAAGTACATACAAACTTTTTAGATGCAATCATATAGCCGAAACTAAATGCATTCATCAAGAAGTTTATAAAGATACAAGACAACCCCTATAATATTCCACAGCCGGACTCCCCACAAAGATTTGGCAATTAAGCACAAGTTTAATTAAGAACTCTCCCCCATAAAATGTCATTCCCGAAAGAACAACAAGAGCGACCTTACTTTTACAAGAAAAGAAGGATTTTTGGACATCAACAAATCACATAAGAATATGAATTTGTGTCCAAAAATCTCAATTAAATTAACCACAAGAGAACCCATGATTAATTCCAATCAGAAATGCTCAGATAAGAGAACTTACTTGAGCCACATAATATATATACATAAAAATATGGATCAGGAAGATCAATCTTTGCGGTATAAACAAAGATTCATTCTATTCTTTATCACCATTTGCACAATGACATATAATAGACTTAATCTTTTGTAAACAAAAAGCTCATCCTATCTTCCATCAATATTGTCATAATGACATAATAGGCTTATCTTTTGTTTTGTCAAAAGTTCATTCAATCTTTTATCAATACTTGCATACTGACATATGAAAGACTTAACTTTTGACCATGTATGGGACAATTAATCATAGTTCACGGACGCAAACACACATATCCCATAACAAATTGTAATACATAAAACAAATAAAGATTAATACCGCAAAATCATCTTCCAAATAAACTTTAGAATTTAAACAAATAAATCTAAAAATATTGAAGATGAAAATCGTTGGACATAGCTATGTGTAATTACAATAATGGCTATTCCAAACCCTAGTTATCATTCTTAAACAAACAAGAATGAAATTCTCATAAGAAGTTTCCTAGATATTGATACCTTTGAAAACTTCTTTATCGTCCCCCGAACTCCTTGTCGCCAAAAGCCATAGGAACATATGGTTCGTGAAGAAAGGAGTCAATTCCAACAAACCTTCTAGGCCGATGATGTCGAACCTGGGGCCTTCTGAATTTCAAGAGTTATTGTTGATGGTGGTTTTAGTTTAGGGTTAAAATTGTAAAACCTCGCATTTAATAGGCCGTCACTCTGCAAAGAGACAGAGCCATGTAAGAGTGATGAGTGTTCAACCTCTTCACTGGCGTATTTATTGAGCAACTCAATATATTCACATGAAATTTATCCAGAATGGTGCATGTAGCAACAATCCCAGATATTCTGTAAATTTTGGCACCTTGCCTGTATTATTCAGTTAATATAAGTTTCTTTGAATGCTTTCTGTGCTATGTTCCCTGGCTGAACCCTTAATATTGGTATGGCAGGACAATTCGTGTTCACTCATGGCAGAGTAGAAACGAATTTCTAAGTATCAAGGTTAAGGTCCTTGCATAAAAGTACTTAATCGAAAGCATACTTTCTATCTGGCAATAAACTTAAGAACTCGTGTCAACACATAGAATTCGATCAATTTTGTGATAATTCACAAGATTCAGATATTACCCCGACTAATATGCAAAAATTAGGTTTAGCACCTACTTGCAGTATATTAGATCTCCCCGGTCAAAATTAAGCCTAGGCGAACTAGGCAATATAATCCACCATGGATTAGTAGGTGTAAAATCCTACCCAAAATCAGAAAACAAGAAATAAAAGGAGCCCCGGAATAGAGCAAGAACAAAGGGGAGGTGTGGCCATGCCATAGGCCAGTCGGCGCCACTCGCAAGTGGCGACACCCCATGTCGTTCGACCGGCCCCTGTTTCCCGTCGACCAATCAGGCCGCCTTAAACCCGCCACACGCATATGAGTTGTGGCTGGGCCCATACTTGCCGGCTCTATTTCCCATCGACCAATCAGGTCGCTTTAAATCCGCCACACGCACACTTGAAGTGTGGCCACACCAACGTTTGGCCGGCCCCCTTTTCTATTGACCAATCAGGTCGCTCTAAACCTGCCACAGTGTTAAAAAAGAAAATGGCGCCATATGATCACAAAGCCGATTGGCTTTCCAAAACCGCACCAACATGCTAATGGCATGCCAAACGTGCCACTTGCCGTAGTAGCATGCCGAACGTGCCAACGTGCCATGAATAGCGCACCTACGTGCTAACCTACCTCCTGTTCGTGGGCCGCCATAACGAATTCCAATTAGGGTATTCTAATCAAAACACGACTTTGCTTTAGTGACATTAGTTGAAACCCTAATTTCCGGTTGCCAGGCACAAGTTACGCCATTTTGGCCCTACAACATGCCACGAGCCATGTGGGACCCGACAAACCCTAAAACGGCGCCATGCTATAATCACCCATGGCCATCCTTGCGTCTCGTGGTTATTCCCATATTATGGCCTGCCATAATTCCTTTAATGTGGCCATGGCACCGACTCATAAAAACGCCACCATGCCGCGGCCATGCCACGCGCTAATTAGGTTTCGATATGCCAAACCCTAAATTAGCTAAAGTTGCCACGCCAACTAAGTTAAGTAATTCTCCCAAGGCTTTAAGTTTGATATAGCAACAGGGGCCAGAACTGAATGTACAACCATTTTGGTCGGTCATTCAGAAATATATGGCAATGGCCATGAATAGTGAAGCAAGCATGTCAATATGCTCCCCTTGCCATACTTGTAGAAATTCCATTAAGACATATATAGGGAGGGGTACTTGGTTGAATGTGCATATACAAACCATGCACCAAGTGAGATAGCCGAGAGATGTACATCCATCACGGCTAGACATTGGAGTGGCCTATAGGCCAAAGACCGTACAGCCATTACGGCCCTTCACGGGACTGGCTCGGGAAATGTTCAGCCGTCATGGCCGGACATTAGAACCGACATGTGAGTTATAATTGAATGTACGGCCATCACGGCGTGACATCGCTCGTTGTCCAGGATGGTGAGGTGGAGCCATCACAGCCTGGGAAGTTGATGAATGATTTTTCTCCCCAAATTCAAGTTGTAAAATGTAAAGTTAACATATATAGGGAGGGGTAGTTGGTTGATGGTGCATATGCGGACTATGCACCAAGTAAGCTTCATAGCTTAGCCAGAAGAGTATAATTGATGCCTAAGGATCATTTATAGATGCATAGCCTTACTAATGGAGCGTATTAAGCATGAGCATCACTATTCCATGTCGCGGACCAAATATGCATTCCATGGATGCATTTTGACGGAACGACCTATACGGACTAGGCCATTACCATTATTGCTTGGCCACGGCCATGCAAACAAGTTGGTTTAAGTTTCGTCCCTTTGAGGATGAACTACGGCTCGTGCTTGATCCCTTTAGAGTAGGGGAAGGTACGAGGCGACCCACAATGAGTTGCAGACATTATCGGTCCAAAGCACTTTGTCGCTCATATCATCTAATTGTGAGATAATTCCGACATTCTGGCTCAGTAGCTCGACGCAAGGGTGATTGTGGTCAAACTTGATGAGGCAGGTTGCATTCCATTCCTGGGATGCTCATACTTCCTATCAAGGCGTCCGACATAGGCTAAAAACCCGAGTGTCATAATTTAGCTCAAGAGGAGTCCATTTTGATGGGAAACGACCCAAAGATCAAGACATGTTGATCTTTAGATCCATATGGTCACCAGAATTTAGCCAAATTCCATCGTTTAGGGCCTCAAAAGGCCGTTTTTTTTTGCCGTTTTAGGAAAGTTTTTGGTTTACTTAATAAACCCTCCGCAGAACAAGGTAATTTGGAACGGTGTGGAAGCTTAAATAGCTGCATCATGCTCCACGAGCATGCCTGTAAGGGAAAATGGACATGCATTTGCCTAGATTTGAGGCCCGAGATCGTAGCTTCATCATGGCGCATCAGGGAAGTTACGATCCTGCGGGCGACGATGCAAAAGGCGTAATTTTTCGGTCCGTCACAGTTGGTATCGAGCAAGTTCGAGATAAATCTAGGGAATGTGCGGAGTGGACTCGTCAGGGAGTAATTTGTCCTTCAAAAAAGGAAATAAAGTTGTAGAGTAGGCCAACTTTTACGCGGAAAGGAGTTTGTAATCGCTGCTATGCAGTTACTATGCGAATCGAGTTGAGCTTGTTTGAGTCTTTGTGAGTTTGCCTGGCCTAAGTGGCACCCCACTTACGAGTGGATATCAGGAAGACCGTCTCGGGACGATGGGTAGAAAATGAGATCGATCATCCCCACACATTGGAAATTGGTCAATGGTGTGCGTTTTTCAAAGCTCCTGGGCTAGCATTCCACTTACGAGTGGCAACTTGGATGATCGTCGGACGGTGGGCAACTAGAAGATGTTCCACACTGATGCAAAATAAGTGGGCTGTTGCGTTATACTCGTGCCAAACCTTTGGCACCAACTTTTGAACTTTAGGCACTCCCCCGAGTGTGTAGTATGGGATGCACATTCGGATATCTTGTTGAGATATCCTTTGGCTCTGGCCAAATTGATATTCTTGTTAACGTTGTGGACTCTTTTTGGATTCCCGAGTATGCGGTATGAGAAGTTTGCTCGGAAGGTCTTAATTGATGTTCCATGACAAATCAAGAAACCTTGTGATTTTCGAGCATCTGGTATGGGACTTTTGTCGGAATCCAAATCGAAGGGATTGTCCACATAATAACTCTTTGTTTTGAATTTTGGGACGAAATTCTTTAAAGGGGTGAATATTGTAACACCCGTGTTTTTATTGCTCCATGGTTCGAGATGAAGCTTCATACAAAGCTTCCTTGAGGAGGAAAATGAACATTGGCAGTGGACAACCAACATGGCTACACATCTCGGTTTGCAGGTGGACAGCCAACATGGCTGCACATCGGGTTGGCATGGGACAACCAACATGGCTGCATATTGGGTTGGCAGTGGACATCTAACATGGCTCTGGCAATTGGCCTATGGGGCAGAATGAATATACAACCATTTTGGCCGGTCATTCAGAAATATATGGCAATGGCCATGAATAGTGAAGCAGGCATATTAATATGCTCCCCTTTCCATACTTGTAGAAATTCCATTAAGACATATATAGGGAGGGTACTTGGTTGAAGGTGCATATACGAACCATGCACCAAGTGAGATAGCCTTAGAGATGTACAACCATCACGGCTTAGACATTGAGTGGCCTATGGGCCTGGGAAATCTGACCATCACGGCCCTTCATTGGGACCTAGCTCGAAAATGTTCAGTCGTCATGGCCGGATATTAGAACCGACTGTGAGCCAGAATTGAATGTACGTCCATCACGGTCGTACATCATTGTTGGTGATGGTATTTTCAATGATGTTGTAGTAAAGGTTCGTTGAGACTTGTGAAGGTTCGATTTTTAAACTTAATAAAACTAAGAATATAGCAAACTCAAATATAAAAAGGTTTTTGTGAAAATTATGGAGAGACTGGGGCTAGGATTCCACCAAATTCCGCACTCATATGGTTAGAATATCAATTCTAAACAATAAAAGCTCAAATGATAAAGTTTTATTGACTCTAATTCATTGCCTAAGGTAGATTTGAAAGTAATGGGCGTAAAACTAAAGCATGGGACATCAAATCATCTAAGCTAAGCATGACCCATCAATTGTAATCACAACCATTCAATGAAACTCACAAATCAATTGAATAACAAGCAAAAAGTCGTAACAAGAATTAATAGAATTACCACATTTGTGAAACTTGGCTTCCTCCGTCGCCCCAGAGGATGGGTTTAGCTTCTCATCATGGAAACACGCTCAAAATGGTTCTTCATTGCTCAAAATGTGTTTACAAAGGAGAAATATAACAAAAAGAATAAAACAGTGAGACTGCAATGTTTATAAGCGTAGCAGACCAACTGTTACAGAATTTTAAGACTATAGGAATAAAGACAGTTCCGAGGTCCAATGCGACTGTCTTCCTGTGTCCAATGTTCTTCGTCTTCTTCTCTTCTTGCAGTGTAGAAATCTCTGCAACTTTTTGTTCTTCGTACTATGCTCACTTCCCAAACCCCCCCCCGTGTTTCACTCTACAACACCTATTTATAGCTTACAGGGATCAAAATATTACAACAGTAACTCCAAATTATCCCCTTTCCTTATCTCTGCAGAGACGGGAATAATTGTGTTTTCCTCCTCCTACGCGTCATTGAGAGTGAACACAGTCCAAACTTGTTTCTAACACGTTCTAGATGGGGTCAAAACTCCTTACACCTGCGAAATCCTCGATTAAAACACATATAATCCCGATAATAACTCGATGTAATATGCTTGCCCGCTTTTCTTCGTTTGGAGAATAAATCCCTTTTTATTACGTGAAATCTTCAGTTACCTCCCTGTTTACTCGTAACAGGTTATCACCACATCAAATCTTAGAGAATACCCACAGAATATCTCCCAAATCACTGCCAAAAGATTTCGCAGGTTTAAAAGAATTTCTTCCGGCCAAAAACTGTTCGAACGTGAAGAAGAAGGGGGTGCCCATTAGCAATCGGGCGCCCTTTATCAGAATGAGAGTCCGCTAACAATCGTCCTCCGGTGGTGCAAATATCACTTTTTGAGGAACTTTTTCCACACAAGAGTATTTTTCCAAAAACACATACACATACACAAAAACGCCATAATAAGTACAAATCGAGCACAAACAATACTGAGTAACATTGAGAACAAAATAGACACAAAATGTGTCTATCAAATACCCCCAAACTTATTATTTGCTAGTACTGAGCAAATCTAATCTTGGAAAATAAAATGACTACACTTAGCACGTGCAGCCAGCCGTTAAACCGCTAAGTGGCCTTAGCGGCGGAGCGTTGTCTCCGGAGGGTTTACCAGAGGTGTACCCACAAAACCTTTATACTCCAGACACTAACTATCTACGCAGAACCTTGGAAGGCACTAAAGAATCTCCTTGGTTGGCATACTTATTGACTAGTGATGAAGTACGCTGATGCGAAATTCCAATTGTTGTACACGCAGTTTGCACTCAAGCATACTAAAATTCATATATAAGTGACAGAGCTCTACTCATATAGTTTCGTACATCATAACCGAGACAACCAATCACATGGAAAGATTAAGAAGATGGATGTAGATAAAATGTAGATGGTTTTGATGTTGACTAAGCTGTGAACCTATCCTAATGGACCGAGATACCGGTCGACTAATATCAACACAACTTGCATATACAAGGGAACCAGCGGGTGATAATCCTAACTCTAGGTCAATACAGCTTGCATATACAAGGGCTCCGATGGTCGACTTCATTGAACTTATTCCCGTTGGTCTGATGGTCTGGTCTCAAATTTTTATTTTTTTGGTAGCTTAATCACTCTATTTCACGCAATCACTTATAAGAAAATATTACCGTTTTGCATGAGCAAGGGATACCTCCCAAGGAGTGCTAAGTTTAAAGTCTTCAGCCAGACATCAAATACCTTAAAAAGGATCTTCACCTTCCAAAGTCATACACCAATAGCCGAAATAGTTGTGGGTCCATAAGACCAAATAGAGCTAACACCAATATCAGAAAACTGCACTGGTTCAGAAAAATGAATAGAATGAGCACATTCTCTTATAAGGTTTTTGTCAAGACAACTGGGTTTATTTGGGGCGCATGATTGAGCTTCATATGTGTGTCTCGATAAATAGATTCATCCAAAAAACGGGTCTCTAATGCCTAGGTTACCTCCTGGACAGTATCAGGAGGATCGGGTTACGGAGTCTGAATAGAATCAAGTAATATCTTAGGCGCACAAGGCTCAAGTCCCAAGTTAGGGACTCTAATTAGGGGATACGTGACAATAACAAGAACCATCACTACCCCCAAACTTAGGGTTTTCATTACTCACAGTAAAACCTCTAATGATTGCTTGAATTTCCGGATCTTCAGAGTCCTTAAAATAACCAAGAGATTCTTCTAGTTCTCTACCCCCAAACTTAGGTTCATCATTACTCTCAGAAATACCTAAAACTATTGCCTGAATTTTTGGGTCCATAGAATCTTTAAAATACTCAAGAGCTTCTTCTAAATATTGATCACACATCTAATCTAAGAGTATGGTTTCCTCAAAATCATCTAGAGAATCTACCAGTAAAGTGTCAAGCCAATTATCTTGAACTAAAGTGCTAATCATATTCACTTCTTCTAAATCATCGTTCTCAGAAGGTTGTCTAGTAACATTAAAGATATTTAGTTCAGTGGTCATTTTACCAAAGGATATGTTCATATGCCCAGTCCTACAGTTGATGACAGCATTAGTTGTGGCTAAAAATGGCCAACCTAAAATCACCATGATTTGAGCACTTGGGTCCTGAACAGGATGGGTGTCTAGAACAATGAAATCCACTAGATAAATAAACTTATCAACATCAATCAGAACATCCTCTATGACACCACGAGGGACTTTGACAGACCTATCAGCTAATTGTAATGTCAGTTTAGTCGGTTTCAACTTACCAAGACCTAGCTGGGTGTATACATGATACGAAAGTAAGTTATTACTAGCTCCTAAGTCAAGTAAAGCTTTATCGACCATATGATTACCAATCGCACAAGATATGGTGGGGAATCCAGGGTCCTTATACTTAGGGGCTGTTTGGTTGAGAAGAATGGAACTTACTTGAACAGCTAAAAAGGCTTTCTTTTGACATTAAGCTTACACTTTCGTGTACAAAGATCTTTAAGGAACTTGGCATAAGCAGGCATTTGCCTAATTGCTTCTAATAACGAAATGTTGATGTTCACCTCGCTTAAATGTTTCCATTATCTCGTTGAAAGTCGACTCTTTCTTTGTTGGGGCTAGCAATCGTGGATATGGGGCTCTAGGCATAAAGGTAGTCCTATCAAAAATTTCTTGGGACTCCTTAGATATTATTTCAGTTTCCTCAGCTACGGGTTCCTCTTGGGAAGTAGAAGGTGGAACTACAGTATGTCCACTAGGCATGGCTACCTTATTGTCTACCATTTTACCACTCCTAAGGGTTGTTATTGAATTCACATGATTTGATGATTTCTCACCAACTAAATATATTTGATGAACTCCTCTAGGATTGGGTTGTGGTTGACTAGGGAAACTTCCGTTATCTCTGTCGCTTAGAGTCTTGGCTATTTGACTAACTTGAAGTTCTAACTTAGGAGGAGTCTAGGCATTAATTTGAAAATTCTGTTTGGCTTCCTGTTGAAAACTAACCTGGCTCTTTATTAACATTTCCTGGCTCTGTGTTAACATATCTTGGCTCTTTTTTAATATACTAAGAGATTCCTCTAAGCTAGTCATTCTATTCTCAGAAGGGTTCTGGAACTGGGCTTGTCCTGAAGAATTCTTATTATAACCAAAACCTGGGGGAGGCTGAGAATTACTAGACTGACCTTGATTCTGGCCCTTAGACCAAGAGAAATTAGATGGTTTCTCCAACCAGGTTGTGGGTCTCTCGAGTACGGTCAAACTTTTGAAGGTTTTCAAACCCGGAGTTGTTATAGACAACATGGGCTTGCTCTTCACTAACCTCGACCTTCCCAAAACGAGTTATCGGGTTCTATTCCACAACTAGAGACTTGAGAGGCTCTAATTCTATCATTAGGTTCAACAAGGACCTATTTTTAGACTCGACCCATTTCCAAAGCTTCTAACCTTCTATACAAAGCAAAAGCAAACTTAGCATCTCGACGCAAAACTCGTATCTACCATTGGTGCTACTTTTAGGGGTTCAACATAAGACTCCCAGTTGGGATTTTTCAGATACATCTTCTAAGAAGGAGAATGCTTCATCAGCACTTTTACTCGTGAATAAACCAGTGCACATAGACTCGACCATGACTTTGGTCGAATAGTCTAAGCCGTCATACAGAATTTCAACTAGTTTCATTTTCTCGAACCCATGGTGAGGACATTGCGACAAAAGATCATTAAATATCTCTAAAAACCTATAAAGGATTCTCCTTCTTGTTGCATACTGGAGCTAATTTTTCGCCTAAAAGATGCGGTTCTATGCTTAGGGAAAAACTTTAAGTATAAAACAGCAGTAAGTTCGTCCCATGTTTCTATAGACCCAGATGGTAGGTTATTCAGCCAGGACCTGGTTTTATCTCTTAAGGAAAATGGGAACATCATAAGTTTCAAGACTTCATTAGTAAGGTCCTTAATCTTAATTGTTCCACATATTTCTTCAAAGTCCCTAATGTGAAAGTAAGGGTTTTCATCATCTTTTCCTAAGAATATAGGGATAATCTGAAGAATACCAGGATTCAACTCATAAGTAGCCGTAGAGACTGGAAATTTAATGCATGATGCCCAGTTGGACCTAGTTGGGTACATGTTCTCCTTCAAAGTTGTCATTTTTGGCACAAAGAACAATCCTAGGGGTGAATTCCTCACTAAGGCTTAAATTCTCAAAACTGAAGTTTCCAAAAACATGGTTCTCCAAAGACGAGTCTTCGAGTTCCCGTTTACAAAATAAGAACTTCTAGGCTCGTTATCGATCAAACGGCCAAAAGTATCTCTTTTCCAAGCCAGTTTTCTAATGGACTCGGGCATACACTAGAGAAAAAACAAAAGGAAGAAAAATAAATCCTAACAGAAGGGAAGTTCTATGCAAACACAAACAAGGATGACTCGCCATAGGAAACCCACGATTTCTAGCAAACAAAAAGCATGATAGCTCCACTTAGATTGTTTCTAGACCAGCTTCTAATCCTTCGAAAGGGAATTCGATACAATTTAAGCAAACCCCTCCGGAATCGTATGAGTTAAAGTAAGCTAAATAGAGAGGGAAGCTCGGTGGAGCTTGGATACCCAGGCCTCACCCAAGATTACAAGGAGGCGCATTCAACTTACAGAAACCATCATGAACTTCGAAGTATGCTTAAAAGAGTAACCAATATTTCTCGAATGACTTTCCTATTAAGCTCGTTACCCTATCGGTCTCGTTCTAGTCAGTATTTTTAAACTTAGGTTCGCGTTTGGTATCGTTTTCCTAAGGCGGGCAAGAAGAGAACGGTGATGAAATCTGAACCCTTATCTTGTATGGCCAGGCCTTTCCCGTTACTAGGAAATTAAAGCATCCGTATTCAATTCCTCGACATATATGCAATCGAAGGAATACAATAACTCGCTGATAGGGGATTCGCGAGTGTTTCGACAAACTTACCTCCCGTACCAGACCGGGGATGAACCGTTGTAGTCGACTCGGGCCACGACTCCTATTTCATGTACAAACCCGATGGGCCGAGGCAATATCGTAATTGCCATCCTTCTCTGCAAACAGTTTAATATTTAATATACTACCCTTTTCGTAGGTTTAAAAATAAAAAGAATGTCCAAGTCCAAAGTCCAAAGTCCAAAATAAAAATAAAATTACAACAATAGAGTATATATATAGTTTCTAAAAACTAAAAAATAATAAAAACAAAATCTAATAAAATTTTCTTTTCTTTTTTTATATTTTTTCTTCGTTCTTTTCGCTTTGTCTTTTGACTCAAATATTTAAGTGGTCACCAAAAGCTTTGGAAACTCCTTTTTCTTTCGCTCCAAATTCCAAAAATCTGTAATGGAAAGACAAATACCCAAAAACGTAAAATAGAAAAAAATACTAAAAGCAAAACCTAAAAAAATAAATCTAAAAACTCTAAACCTAAAGACAAGTCCGTTTAAGTAGCGTAAAAAAATTGATGGTATTCATAATGATGTTGTAGTAAAGGTTCTTTGGGACTTGTGAAGGTTCGATTTTAAACTTAATAAAACTAAGAATATAGCAAACTCAAATATAAAAAGGTGTTTGTGAAAATTATGGAGAGACTGGGGCTAGGATTCCACCAAATTCCGCAGTCATATGGTTCAGATATCAATTCTAAACAATAAAAGCTCAAATGATAAAGTTTTATTGACTCTAATTCATTGCCTAAGGTAGATTTTGAAAGTAATGGGTGTAAAACTAAAGCATGGGACATCAAATCATCTAAGCTAAGCATGACCCATAAATTGTAATCACAACCATTCAATGAAACTCATAAATCAATTGTATAACAGTGCAAAAAGTCGTAACAAGAATTAATTGAATTACCACATTTGTGAAACTTGGCTTCCTCTCCGTCGCAGAGGATAGGTTTAGCTTCTCATCATGGAAACACGCTCAAAATGGTTCTTCATTGCTCAAAATGTGTTTACAAAGGAGAATATAACAAAAAGAATAAAACAGTGAAACTTCAACATTTATAAGCCGTAGTCACAATCAACCGTTTCTGTAATTTTAAGATTTGTAGAATAAAGACGATTCCGAGGTGTTGTAGAATATCCACTGATTTGCGACTGTCTTCCCATGTCCAATGTTCTTCGTCTTCATCTCTTCTTGCAGGTCCAGAATGCTCTGCAACTTTTTGTTCTTCGTACTATGCTCACTTCCCAAACTCTCCGTCCCCCCCGGTGTTTCACTCTACAGCACCTATTTATAGCTTACAGAGATAAAAATATTGAAAGCAAAGAACTCCAAATTATCCCCTTTCCTTATCTGCAACAAAGACGAGGAATAATTGTATTTTCCCTCCTCCTACGCGTACGGCATGGAGAGTGAACACAAATCCAAACTTGTTTCTAACACGTTCTAGATGGGGTCCAAACTCCATATACCTCGCGAAATCCTCGCCATACAAAGACATATAATCCCGATAATAACTCGATGTAATATGCTTGCCTTTTTTTTTCATTTGGAAAATAAATCCCCTTTTATTATGTGAAATCTTCGGTTACCTCCATGTTTACTCGTAACAGTTATCACCAAATCAAATCTTAGAGAATCCCCACGAGAATATCTCCCAAATCACTTCCAAAAGTCGCAGGTTTAAAAGAATTTCTTCCGCCAAAAAGCTGTTCGAACGTGAAGTTAAGGGTGCCCCTTAGCAACTGGGTGCCTTATCCAGAATGAGAGTCCGCTTAACAATCGTCCTCCGGGTGGTGCAAATATCACTTTTTGAGCAACTTTTTCCACACAAGTGTATTTTTCCAAAAACACCTACACATACACAAAAACACCATAATAAGTACAAATCGAGCCCAAACAATACAGAACATTGAGAACAAAATAGACACAAAAATGTGTCTATCAAATACCCCCAAACTTATTATTTGCTAGTCCTCGAGCAAATCTAATCTAGAAAATAAAATGACTACACTTAGCACGTGCATCAAGCCGTTAAACCGCTAAGTGGCGTTATCGGCGAGTGTTGTCTCAGGAGGGTTTACCAGGTGTACCCACAAAACCTTTATACTACTGAGACCCTAGCTATCTACTTTAACCTTGGAAGGAACTAAAGAATCTCCTTGTTTGGCATACTTATTGACTACGGGAGGAAGTACCCCGATGCGAAATTATAATTGTTGTACACGAGTTTGCACTCAAGCATACTAAAATTCATATATAAGTGACAGAGCTCTACCTCGATAGTTTCAGACATCATAACCGTGAGTCAACCAATCACATGGAAAGATTAAGAAGATGGATGTAGAGAAATTGTAGATGGTTTTGATGTTGACTAAGGTGAACCTATCCTAATGGACCGAGATACCGGTTTGACTAATTTCAACACAGCTGGCATATACAAGGGAACCAGTAGGTGATAATCCTAACTCTAGGTCAACATAACTCGCATATACAAGGGCTCCAATGGTCAACTTTATTGAATTTATTCCGGTTGGTCTCGATGGTCTGGTCTTTTTTTTTTTTTTTTTTTTGGTATCTCAATCACTCTATTTCACCCAATCACTTATAAGAAAATAAAAACATAAGGTGAAAAGGATTCAACGAGATATGGCGAAACTACCATGTTTTTTAATTCTAACACCTGAGCTCGTGCTTTTATGAATAGACTCTTTAGATGTTTCCATCTAATCGATTGGTTCCTCAACTCCTATAACCAAGATGCTTCCATCCACTTAGATTGGTTAGTGCCATCCTTAATAAACATAAATTTCTAGGCTCTAGAGTTATATTTATTGCAACTAAAAAGTTTCTCCCATACCCCCAAACTTAAATCTAACATTGTCCTCAATGTTCTAAAGATGAATTAAAAACATGAACAAGGAGAAACCGTTACCACTAGAAGGAAATGAGGAAAAAATATTACCGTGTTGCATGAGCAAGGGATACCTCCCAAGGAGTGCTAAGTTTAAAGTCTTGACCAGACATCAAATACCCTAAAAAGGATCTTCACCTTCCAAAGTCATACACCAATACCGAAATAGTTGTGGGTCCATAAGACCAAATAGAGCTAACACCAATATCGCATAACCGCACCGGGTTCCAGAAAAATGAATAGAATGAGCACATTCTCATCTATAAGGTTTCTGTCAAGACAACTGGGTTTATTTGGGGCGCATGATTGAGCTTCATATGTGTGTCTCGATAAATAGATTCATCCAAAAAATGGGTCTCTAGTGCTCGGGTTACCTCCCGGACAAGATCGGGAGGATCGGGTCATGAGTCCCATAGACTCTGGTAATATCTCAGGTGCACAAGGATCAAGTCCCAAGTTAGGGACTCTAATTAGGGATACGTGACAATCACAAGAACCATCACTACCCCCAAACTTAGGGTTTTCATTACTCACAGACAAACCTCTAATGATTGCTTGAATTTCCGGATCTTCAGAGTCCTTAAAATACCCAAGAGATTCTTCTAGTTCTCTACCCCCAAACTTAGGGTCATCATTACTCTCAGTAAAGACCTAAAACTATCGGGGCTCGAATTTCGGGTCCATAGAATCTTTAAAATACTCAAGATCTTCTTCTAAAGATTGATCACACATCCGATATAAGAGTATGGTTTCCTCTAAATCATCTAGAGAATCTACCAAGAAAGTGTCAAGCCAATTATCCTGAACTAAATCCTGAACTAAAGTGCTAATCATATTCACTTCTTCTAAATCATCGTTCTCAGAAGGTTGTCTAGTAACATTAAAGACATTTAGTTCAGTGGTCATATTACCAAAGGATATGTTCATAAGCCCAGTCCTATAGTTGATGACAGCGTTAGCTGTGGCTAAAAATGGGCGACCTAAAATCACCGGGATTTGAGAACTTGGGTCCTGAACAGGCTGGGTGTCTAGAACAACGAAATCCACTGGATAAATAAACTTATCAACCTTAATCAGAACATCCTCTATGACACCACGAGGGACTTTTGGTGACTGTCATCGCCTAATTGTAGTGTCATTTTAGTCCAGTTCAACTTACCAAGACCTAGTTTGGTGTATACATGATACGAAAGTAAGTTATTACTAGCTCCTAAGTCAAGTAAAGCTTTATCGACCATATGATTACCAATCGCACAAGATATGGTGGGAATCCAGGTCCTTATACTTAGGGGCTGTTTGGTTCAAGAATGGAACTTACTTGACCATCTAAAAGGCTTTCTTTTGGACATTAAGCTTACGCTTTCGTGTACAAAGATCTTTAAGGAACTTGGCATAAGCAGGCATTTGCCTAATTGCTTCTAATAACGAAATGTTGATGTTCACCGCTTAAATGTTTCCATTATCTCGTGGAAAGTCCACTCTTTCTTTGTTGGGGATAGAACTCGTGGGATATGGGGCTCTAGGCACAAAGGTAGTCCTATCGAATTTCGGGGACTCCTTAGAAAATGTTTCAATTTCCTCAGCTACGGGTTCCTCTAGGAAGTAGAAGGTGGAACTACAGTATCTCCACTAGGCATGGCTACCTTATTGTCTACCATTTTACCACTCCTAAGGGTTGTTATTGAATTCACATGATTTGATGATTTTTCACCAACTAAATATATTTGATGAACTCCTCTAGGATCAGGTTGTGGTTGACTAGGGAAACTTCGTTATCTCTGCCGCTAGAGTCTTGGCTATTTGACTAACTTGAAGTTCTAACTTAGCAAGAGTCCGGGCATTAATTTGAAAATTCTGCTTGGTTTCGTTGAAAACTAACCTCGGCTCTTTATTAACATTTCCGGCTCTGTGTTAACATATCTTGGCTCTTTTTTAATATACTAAGAGATTCTCTAAGCTAGTCATTCTATTCTCGTAAGGGTTCTGAACTGGGCTTGTCCTCAAGAATTCTTATTATAACCAAAACCCGGGGAGGCCGAGAATTACTAGACAATCGACCTTGATTCTAGCCCTAGACCCAAGAGAAATTAGGATGGTTTCTCCAACTGTGGTTGTAGGTCTCGAGTACGGTCAAACTTCGATGGTTTTCAAACCTCGAGTTGTTATAGACAGCATGGGCTTGCTCTTCACTAACCTGACCTTCCCAAAACGAGTTATCGGGTTCTATTCCACAACTAGAGACTTGAGAGGCTCTAATTCTATCATTAGGTTCAACAAGGGACCTATTTTTAGACCGAACCATTTCCAAAGCTTCTAACCTTCTATACAAAGCAAACTTAGCATCCGACGCAAAACTCAGATCTACCACATTGGTGCTACTTTTTGGGGGTTCAACACAAGACTCCCATTGTTGGGATTTTTCACTACATCTTCTAAGAAGGAGAATGCTTCATCAAGACTTTTACTCGTGAATAAACCAAAATGCACATAGACTCCACCATGACTTTGGTCGAATAGTCTAAGCGTCATACTGAATTTCAACTAGTTTCATTTTCGAACCCATGGTGAGGACATTGCGACAAAAGATCATTAAATCTCTCTAAAAACCTATAAAGGGATTCTCCTTCTTGTTGCACACTCGGAGCTAATTTTCGCCTAAAAGATGCGGTTTCTATGCTTAGGAAAAACTAAGTAGAAAACAACAAAGAAGTTCGTCCCCATGTTTCTATAGACCCGGATGGTAGGTTATTCGGCCAGGACTTGGCTTTATCGCTTAAGGAAAATGGGAACATCATAAGTTTCAAGACTTCATCGAAGGTCCTTAATCTTAATTGTTCCACATATTTCTTCAAAGTCCCTAATGAAAGTAAGGGTTTTCATCATCTTTTCCTAAGAATATAGGGATCATATGAAGAATACCAGATTCAACTCATAAGTAGCCGTAGAGACTGGAAATTTAATGCATGATGCCCTGTTGGACCTAGTCAAGTACATGTTCTCCTTCAAAGTTGTCATTTTTGGCACAAGAATAATCCTAGGGGTGAATTCCTCACTAAGGCTTAAATTCTCAAAATCGAAAGTTTCCAAAAACAGGGTTCTCCAAAGACGAGTCTTCGAGTTCCCCGTTTACAAAATAAGAACTTCTAGGCTCGCACGATCAAACTACTAAAAGTATCTCTTTTTCCAAGCCAGTTTTCTAATGGACTCGGGCATACACTAGAAAAAACAAAAGGAAGAAAAAATAAATCCTAACAGAAGGGAAGTTCTATGCAAACACAAACAAGGATGACTCATGCATAGGAAACCTCTTTGATTTCTAGCAAACAAAAAGCATGATAGCTCCACTTAGATTGTTTCTGCACCAGCTTCTAATCCTTCTAAAGGGAATTCGATACAATTTAAGCAAACCCCTCTCGGAATCAAAGGATGAGTTAAAGTAAGCTAAATAGAGACGAGGGAAGCTCGGTGGAGCTTGGATACCCAAGGCCTCACCCCAAGCATTACAAGGAGGCGCATTCAACTTACGAAACCATCATGAACTTCAAGTATGCTTAAAAGAGTAACCAATATTTCTCGAATGACTTTCCTATTAAGCCGTTACCCTATCGGTCTCGTTCTAGTCGAAGATTTTAAGCTTAGGTTCGCGTTTGGTATCGTTTTCCTAAGGGCAAGAAGAGAACGGTGATGAAATCCAAACCCTTTATCTTGTATGGCCAGGCCTTTCCCGTTACTAGAAATTAAAGCATCCGTATTCAATTCCTCGACATATATGCAAACGAAGGAATACAGTAACTCGTTGATAGGGGATTCGCGAGTGTTTCGACAAACTTACCTCCGCACCAGCATGTGGGATGAACCGTTGTAGTCGACTCGGGCCACGACTCCTATTTCATGTACAAACCCGAGGGGCCGAGGCAATATCGTAATTGCCATCCTTCTCCGTAAACGAGTTTAATATTTAATATACTACCCTTCCGTAGGGTTTAAAAATAAAAGAATGTACAAGTCCAAAGTCCAAAGTCCAAAATAAAAGAAAATTACAACAATAGAGTATATATACGCTTTCTAAAAACTAAAAAATAATAAAAACAAAATCTAATAAAATTTTCTCTCTCTCTCTTTTTTTTTATTTTTTCTTCGTTTCTTTTCGCTTTGTATTTTGACTCCAAATATTTAAGTGGTCACCAAAAGATTTGGCAACTCCTTTTTCTTTCGCTCCAAATTCCAAAAATCAGAATGGAAAGACAAATACCCAAAACGTAAAATAGAACAAAAATACTAAAAGCAAAACCTAAAAAAATAAATCTAAAAACTCTAAACCTAAAGACAAGTCCGCGTCAGCAAGCGCCAAAAATTGATGGTATTCATAATGATGTTGTAGTAAAAGTTCGTTGGGACTTGTGAAGGTTCGATTTTAAACTTAATAAAACTAAGAATATAGCAAACTCAAATATAAAAAGGTGTTTGTGAAAATTATGGAGAGATCCGGGGCTAGGATTCCACCAAATTCGCACTCATATGGTTCGAGATATCAATTCTAAACAATAAAAGCTCAAATGATAAAGTTTTATTGACTCTAATTCATTGCCTAAGGTAGATTTGAAAGTAATGGGTGTAAAATTAAAGCATGGGACATCAATCATCTAAGCTAAGCATGACCCATAAATTGTAATCACAACCATTCAATGAAACTCATAAATCAATTGTATAATAAAGGCAAAAAGTCGTAATAAGAATTAATTGAATTACCACATTTGTGAAACTTGGCTTCCTCCCGTCGCCTAGAGGATGGGTTTAGCTTCTCATCATGGAAAACACGCTCAAAATGGTTCTTCATTGCTCAAAATGTGTTTACAAAGGAGAAATATAACAAAAAGAATAAAACAGTGAAACTTCAACGTTTATAAGCGTAGCAGACCAACTATTCTGGAATTTTAAGATCAGAGGGAATAAAGATGATTCCCAGGTGTTGTAGAATATCCACAGTTTTGCGACTGTCTTCCCATGTCCAATGTTCTTCGTCTTCTTCTCTTCTTGCAAAGTGTAAAGCTCTACAACTTTTTGTTTTTCGTACTATGCTCACTTCCCAACCTCTCCGTCCCCCCCGGTGTTTCACTCTACAGCACCTATTTATAGCTTACAGAGATAAAAATATTGCAGCAGTAACTCCAAATTATCCCCTTTCCTTATCTGCAACAAAGACGGAATAATTGTGTTTTTCCCTCCTCCTACGCTGTCTGGTGAGAGTGAACACACCAAACTTGTTTCTAACACGTTCTAGATGGGGTCAAAACTCCTTATACCTCGCGAAATCCTCAGTTACAGCACATATAATCCCGATAATAACTCGATGTAATATGCTTGCCCTGTTTTCTTCATTTGAGAATAAATCCCCTTTTATTACGTGAAATCTTGATTACCTCCATGTTTACTCGTAACAGTTATCACCAAATCAAATCTTAGAGAATCCCCACGAGAATATCTCCCAAATCACTTCCAAAAGATTTCGCGAGGTTTAAAAGAATTTCTTCCGCCAAAAGCTGCTCGAACGTGAAGAAGAAGGGGGTGCCCCTTAGCAACTGGGTGCCCCTTATCCAGAATGAGATTCCGCTTAACAATCGTCCTCCGGGTGGTGCAAATATCACTTTTTGAGCAACTTTTTCCACACAAGTGTATTTTTCCAAAAACACCTACACATACACAAAAACACCATAATAAGTACAAATCGAGCCCAAACAATACGTAACATTGAGAACAAAATAGACACAAAAATGTGTCTATCAAATACCCTCAAACTTAATATTTGCTAGTCCTCGAGCAAATCTAATCTAGAAAATAAAATGACTACACTTAGCACGTGCATCAAGCCGTTAAACCGCTAAGTGGCCTTATCGGGCGGAGTGTTGTCTCGGATGGTTTACGTGAGGTGTACCCACAAAACCTTTATACTCCGGACCCTAGCTATCTAAGCGTAACCTTGGAAGGCAATAAAGAATCTCCTTGGTTGGCATACTTATTGACTAAGGAGGAAGTACCCGATGCGAAATTATAATTGTTGTACACGAGTTTGCACTCAAGCATACTAAAATTCATATATAAATGACAAGAGCTCTACTCGAGATAGTTTCGTACATCATAACCGGAGTCAATCAATCACATGGAAAGATTAAGAAGATGGATGTAGAGAAAATGTAGTGAGGAGCAGAATATCGCAGCAAGGATATACTTGCGAAGTCCTCACCAATGACACTTTGCGAGTGTCGCAGACTGATGGCGTAATAGATGACGGTGATAGAAACATGAAGAAAGTGTGAAGATCTTGCGAAAACTAGAGTGTTTGCGAGACTTAACATTTATAATCCTGCGAAATGTCGCAAGGTAAATCCGAGTTAAGGGAAATATTAGTTGTACATGAGTTGTCATCCACTATGTAATATCCTATATAAAGAGGAGAGCAGAGAGAGAAAGGGAGAATAATTTTGGTAAGAGAGAGAGATATTTTGAGAGAGATATTTTTAAAGAGAGATTTATTTTTCTTTATCATCTTCTTCCCTAAAATTAGATCTAGAGCTCTACAAAATATCCATTAATGGAGATTGTAAATGAAATACTAATGTAATCTCAATAATCATAGTGAAGAACCATGGATGTAGATCACATTGATCGAACCATGTAAAAATCCTTGTGTCCATTTTATAATTTTAGCATTTTAATCTTTATTTTGATTATGAAATAGATTTAGATCTATGAAATATTATGAGGGGTGTAGTGTGGGATTTCGCAACTACATGTAGATGGTTTTGATGTTGACTAAGGTGAACCTATCCTAATGGATCGAGATACCGGTCGACTAATTTCAATACAAATGGCATATACAAGGGAACCAGTGGGTGATAATCCTAACTCTGAGTCAACACAACCCGGCATGTACAAGGGCTCCAATGGTCGACTTTATTGAATTTATTCCGGTTGGTCCGATGATCCGGTCTCGGTTTTTTTTTTTTTTTTTTTTTTTTTGTATCTCAATCACTCTATTTCACCCAATCACTTATAAGAAAATAAAAACAAGGTAAAAAGGATTCAACGAGATATGGCGAACTACCATGTTTTTTAATTTTAACACCGAGCTCTGTGCTTTTATGAATAGACTCTTTATGTAGGATCAGAATATCGCGACATCAATATCTTGCGAGATCAATAAATGACAGCATTGCGAAGGTGTCGCAGGGAAATAATATAAATGACGCAATGAATGACGACAGCCAGAACATGAGAAAAGTGTGAAGATTTGGCGAGATTTAGGAGTGTCGCGAAGATGAACACTTATACACTTGCGATACTGCGAGTCATTCCCGAAAATAAAGGACAAATTAATTGTCATCCACTATGTAATACCCTATATAAAGGGTTGAGTAAACTGTGGTGGGGAGGTCTTTTTGAATTGTTAAGCAAGACATTAAGAGAGAGAAACTTTAGAGTGATTGTAATTTCCTTAATTCTGTTCTATCTTTCTTTGTAAACATTTCAAGAAAATAATCAATCAAATTCATAGTTATTCATCTTCAAATGGATTAATTGTGTTGAATCTAATGAGGGTGTAGTGTAGGAAATCCCGCAACTACATATGCGCTAGAAACAGAGGACTCAAACAGATTGAAGATAAAAGATTGCAGCTAAAATTATCCGAATCAAGAAAATGAGAGAGAAAAATGTCAAATTAGATGAAGTAGAGAAGTTAAAAACAAGGAATATGATGAAAATACGGAGTACAATACAATCACAAAAGCAATGATTAATGAATTTCATGAAAACATTAGAGGAAGAATACATAAACGAGATTTTGAAGGGAAGAAGATTATAGATGAGAGAAGACATCGTCTTTGAAAGAGTGGGAAAAAGTAAAATAACATTCACAAATGAGAGGTACCTAAAGAGGGTTTGAGTCATACATCCCGTTAGTGATCACAATAAATGCATGCAAAATGGAAAAGAATCGGCGAAAGCAGCGGAAGAATGGGCAGTAAATAGAACCTTGGTGGATACAGGGAGTTTGGTGAGTATCATGTTTTACCATACTTATAAAAAATTAGGATATAAAGATGAAGAAATGATTTCCCCAAGTATTATATCCATGGTTTTGGTAAATCCATAACAAAACCTAAAGGAGAGATAAAATTACGAATTCTGCTTGGAGAAATTGAGACACAGGTGACATTGAGTATAGTGGATATGGAATCGCCGTATAATGTGTTGTTAGGGAGACCATGGGTACATGCGATTAAAGCTGTAGCGTCAACGTTTCATCAGTGTATTAAATTTCCTATGCCGACTGGAATTGGTGAAATCGAGAGGATATTGATAAAGGAAGAATATGTCATCAAATCGAAGTGAAGTATTATGAAGAACAAGTGAAGAAACAAAGAGATCACAAGAAGATGGTAAAAGCGACTAAGAAAGAAGAAGAGTTTAAAATTTACATGGTAAGAGCAAAAGAAGGAAAAGGGATAATTGATAGGTGTAGAATACACCATATTTACTATCTAGTAGTTTATGCTTTCTTTGCTATTTTTCTTGTAAATTATGTATTTTACGCTTGTTTTGAGTTTTATAGCTACTATGGAGTCACACGGAGGAAAAGGAGAAGAAATCACCATATTTTAGCAAAAAGGGTAAAATTGTCATTTCACCAAGGAGGGAATACTATATGGAGCCCAGCCAAGGTTAAGGGAGGTCAAAGAGGTGTCCCTTATCCAAAAGAAGGGAGTGAGAATAGCACAATTGGGGTGTACTTATGGTGGGTGTTTGAATCCACCCACACCCTAAACTCTAACCCACACCCGTACCCGGATCCATGCCCGAGTCCAAACCCAATTTATAACTTAAACCTAAATTCGAGAGAAGCTTATTCTCCCAAATCATCTCGTCCCTGAAAAAAAAGAGAAAAAAAGAAAAGAAGCAGCAGGTGAGGTAGATGGCGATGACGCTCTGGCAGAGATGGTGGATGTTGGGTTCGATTAATCGAGGAAAGGAGGAGGAAGATGCGGTTGCTACTGAAGAACAAGATGTTGTTGTGATTGAGTTCCTGCTGTGGTGCTAAGAGAATGGAATCGAAGGTTTGAGTTGAAATGAAGATTCAGGGAGATGGGGATCGAATCGGAGAAATTAATGGTCAGTATGGGTTGATCTGGAGGTGATATTGATGGTCATTGTTGTGATGGATTGTAGAGATCGAATGGGTTTGAGTTTCACCGGAAGGGTTTTCGATGGATGAACGGGATCTTCGTCAAGCCAGAAATCAAGAAGACGCAGTCGAGACTCGAGAGCAAAATCAATAGAGTTGAAGTTCAGAGAAGAAATCAGGGAATGAATTATCAGAGAATGATCGAATCGGTAATGTTGTTTCGATGGTGCTGAGTTGAAGAAAATGGAGTAAGCTCTGAGATGGATGCAATCATAGAACTACAAAGAAGTGTGAATGAAGAATTGAATAGATGTATGTGTTAGGTTTGTTACTGGTAGGCGAAGAGAGGCCTGAAATTGGAAGAAATCTCGATAAACACCTCGAAACTTCGGCTTGGGCTTTCCTACCGAGTCAACTCTACGATGACTAATCGGACGAAGTCGTGAGCGACTCAACTCACCAAAGAAGACCCGGTGGTGAGTTAGAAAAGTCGACTCGTTGTCTAACTCATTCTCCCCTTGACCCGCCGACTAACAGTTGACTAACGGTTTGACTTTTGACCGTTAGTCCTAATCTGGATCTGACGGAATATTAAATCGAATATTCTCTCGACGGGACGAAATTTTCAGCGGCGTAGCGACTATTCCTACGGATTCCGCCACAATCCCGCTTTTCCGACGACAAAAAAAATTCAGAATTTTCTATGGACTTCTCTCATGGTGTGAAGACTTGGGCTAGGAATTGGATGGAGAATTGGATTCAAATTTGGAAAGAGAAGATGGAAGAGTTGAGAAAGGCTTGGTTTTGGAAATTGAATTGCTAAAGGAAAAGGATTCTAATCCTTGGAAGATTTGGAGAATATTGAAGCCTATAAATAGAGAAGTTTTCTACATCTTTTTACACACATCTCTACACACACAACACTTTTCTTTTCTTATTCTTTGTGTGAACTCTTTAACATGAGTAGCTAATTTTATTGATTGAGGATGAATTCCTAGTTCTTAATATGATTTGAGTTTTTGTTTTTAATTCTATCTTGAAGTTCTTCACATGATATCGCTTTGTTTTTACTAATAGGAATGATCTTAATGACATTCATGATTGATTGATAGATTGTTTAGAATGCATGCTAAATTGATTTGTTAGTTTAATCTAATGCTAGTGAAAGTTAGGAGATAAGTAATCGTTTCTTGACTCTTTACATAAGTAGCAAACACGAGACCTTGCGGAGGGATTCCGTGGAGCAATTGTGTGTAGAAACAACGCTAGAAAGTGAACCAAGCGAACCGAGTTAACTACTAGTACTAAACCTAAATTCATAAATCTTAATGCATTTCGGGAATTACATCTTGTGCGAACCTCAAGGTGGTTCTTTTGAATAGAATACGATAACTAAGCGGACTCGTTACTCGGTGAAATTAGGATTTTGGGGCTAGCTAAGTGCACTGCTATCCTACGGTTGGTGATAATCTGTGACTAATAACAAGTAGAAAAGAACATAACTTGATTCATTGTTTCGAACGAAGAAGGATTCCTTGATCATCTCTCTTATCGCTTTCAACTTTATCTTTTAATTGCTTTGTTTATTTTTATTTTGCTTTTTACACCCCCTTTGTGACAATTTTTACAACTAGAATCTCGTGCTCCTCGTGGATCGACCTTGACTACCCTATATTACTTGTTAATTAGGTAGTAAAGTATTAATTAATTTGTTGTGGTTACGACACGCATCAAATTTTGGCGCCACTGCTTAGGGAGCAAATGGATGTTTTTAGTTGTTTTTATTTTTCTTTTTGCTTTATTCTTGCTTTGTTAGATTCTATACCGTATCTAACTTGGTTCATACGATAATCTTATTTCAAAGCCGGTTTTTCATGTACGGTGGACAAGAGCAAGCATATTACAACAATCAATACGGTTTTCAACCTCAACATTATGGCAACTTCCAACCATCCTAAGGATACAATCAAAACCAATCTTTTAGCTATGATCAAATTCCTACAGAACATTATGGATATTATCATACATATCAACAACCTTATGACGGGTATGTAAGTGGACAATCACAAGGATGGGAGGATAGTTTTGTTTATGATGAAATTCTCTAGTTTTGCAGATAAGATGTTGGCCATGATTGGGGATCTTCAACAAAAGTTGCAAGAATCACATCGAGAAATTCAAAGGAATTGAGAAAATATACGAACAAATTAACAAACCTTTGGAGACTTTTGATGACGCTAGTGTAGATTACTCGAGCCTTGATCTTAATAATGATCAATCACCTATTCAAAAGGAAGAGCTTGAGGAAGATGCATTTATTGCTTGGCAAAAATTTCTTAGGGAAAGATGGGAGTCCGGAAGTGTATGAGTGTTCCGACAATGAGGAAGTTATTCCAACTCCGGATCATAATAACGATCCTTCGCCTATTCAAAAAGGAGGAGATTGGGTGTGACTTACCGATTGTTATAAACGGTGTAACACCCGCACATGAAGATCTTATAATCTATACCGATGAAAATCATTTTAGTGAATGGCCCGATTCCGATGATGAGAATGTTGAAGAGATGATGCTAGAGGATGAAACCACATTCATTGATTTTGTGGAAGACCCAATTGAACTTGCCAATGATTTTAATGATGCCGAGACTTTGGTTAAGGTAGAAAACGACGAAAAATGGTTGCAAGGTTTAATAGAGGACCACGATATACAAGAGGTAAGTGATTCACTTGAATTTTTTAAGGATGAAGAGGATTCTATAATACAAGAGATTGTGCAAGGTTTGTCCAACCCTTTGCATATTGATTCTTCTCCGTTACCTCTTATTGGTTTGAATGTATGTGCTTCAAAGTATTTTTGGATGATTTTGTTTCTAAATATCCACCATTGGAAACACTTGATTCTAACACTATGCAGGTTTGCCAAGAGGAATACATGGAAATTCCCAAATTCTATGTTCTTTATACACTTCGAGTGTGAAAAGAATAAGTGTGGGGGAAATTTCTATCGAGCGATAATTTCAATATTATTTTCTTTGTGCTAATATTTGTATGGAGTTATTGTTTTCAAAACAGGTATTATGGGTGGATCCTCAAATTTTCCGATTGTTAGTATATGGGGAATGAATCTTACAAGAGCTAAGTCGGGTCAATCGACTTTAAAACAAGCGCTTAATGGGAGGCAACCCATAGGTTTTGTATTTCTTATCTTTTTGCTTTTTGTTATTTCTTTTTCTTGTTCCATATCATGTTAAAATTTCCCACCTTGACTTTACTAGGAGGATTCAATTACATTGAGGACAATGTAAGGTTTAAGTGTGGGGGAGTGGTTAAGCATGTTTTTAAAACAAAAATTACAAAAAAATAAAAATTAAAAAAAAAAAAAGTTTTACCTAAAACTTCAACTTTTAAAGATTTTAGAGTCACTAGCATACTTCTAGGTATGTTTACATAGAGATTTTGACCGACATAATTGAACTTGGAAATGTTAGAGAATTACATTCGGATTTCTTGTTTGTTTGAGTGTTAAATAATGGATTTAATCATGCCGGTGATTTAATTTGGTGCAGGAGAAGTGCGTTATTAGAGTTGTTGATCAATCATTAGTGGAGATTACCCGTATTCATATCATGAGAGGCACCGACCAGAAATTTTCCATCTACTAAAGAGCTTTCTTTTGAGTGTGTGTCACCGTAAGTAAATTAGGGTAGAATGGTGAGCTACCCAACCTCCCACCAATAAGCACTACTCTTTGATCTCTTGAGTGCTTTAATTTTGTCAATCATGAGGGTGACGTCTATAGATGAAAGCCTCCTTCTTGTAGTTCGATTTGCGCTAGCACCATTCTCTCTCTCGACAACAACGGATCCACGTAAACACCATTATCATCAACAAGGAGCGACATCAAAATCTACAAGGAAAGTTGGAAAAGTTCAAGGTTTACAAGCAACGGAACGAGAAAAAGAGCAAATTTCAAATTCAAGTAAAGCAACATACAAATGAGCGGATTTTACATATATGTTGAGGACTTACAATACAATGAGGTAATTTTATATCCAAGTATGAAGACTTATTCATGAAAGCGAAGAAAATTAAAAGGTGAGAATTTTTGAAAGTTTATGATTTCAAGACGATACAAGTTGTGAAGAATCAAGTGGTAAAATACTTCTCCCACGGCCATGGTTTATTTTTTTGTATTTTATTTCTCTTGTGAAAAAAAAAAAAAAAAAATTTGAAAAAAAAAGAAAAGGAAAGAAAAGAAAAAAACACAAGAGAAATATTTGTTCTTATTTTTATTGAATGAGCCGTGGGGAAGGAAAATATATAAGGAAGTTTCAAGCGACAAGGATATTTAAGGTAAAAAAGAGTTAAGAATTGTCAAGGAATTACGAAGATTAAGAGTTTATCATCAATAGTTGAAACCGAAGACCAAAGATAAAGACGAGGAGCGGAAGACATTTCTATTGGATTCCGTGAGAGTGGTGTTATCATGGCATTGGCGATCGGATGTGAAGGTGAGTAAGTAATCTCATCCTCAATATAAATGGTTGATTTCCTTTTCGTAGAGATCGTCGAAAAATGGTTTTTCAAAATATAAAAGATGTGGGTTTTTAAAATATTTTGAAGTTGTCCTTCCCATCATTCAACGTGTTGCAGATTTCTCTCTTCATTCCTACCGCACACATGTGAGAACCATAAAAAGCCGTCTTTTTGAGTGCAATTATCATAAAATCCTTTTTGGTGAGGGAAGTCGAGGCGAAATGCTTATTGATCGTTTCTCAAACACGCGTTCTCTCATTATGGTGTGGTTATTTCTCACTCAACATTTAAGAATGAGAATATGTTCTTTAGTATTTCTAACTTCTTATTACTAGCATGCGTAAACTCTATGTCCTCATAATTTTTGGATGCTTGTGACGCTTGAACGCTTTGAAGTTGTGAGTTTTTAGTTTGATTTGCTCGAGGACTAGCAAAGTCTAAGTGGGGGAATTTGATAGGTGTAGAATACACCATATTTACTATCTAGTAGTTTATGCTTTCTTTGCTATTTTTCTTGTAAATTATGTATTTTACGCTTGTTTTGAGTTTTATAGCTACTATGGAGTCACACGGAGGAAAAGGAGAAGAAATCACCATATTTTAGCAAAAGGGTAAAATTGTCATTTCACCAAGGAGGGAATACTATATGGAGCCCATCCAAGGTTAAGGGGAGGTCAAATAGGTGTCCCTTATCCAAAAGAAGGGAGTGAGAATAGCACAATTGGGGTGTACTTATGGTGGGTGTTTGAATCCACCCACACACCCTAAACTCTAACCCACACCCGCACACCGGATCCATGCCCGAGTCCAAACCCAATTTATAACTTAAACCTAAATTCGAGAGAAGCTTATTCTCCCAAATCATCTCATCCCGAAAAAGAGAAAAAGAAAAGAAGCAGCAGGTGAGGTAGATGGCGATGACGCTCTGGCAGAGATGGTGGATGTTGGGTTCGATTAATCGAGAAGGAGGAGGAAGATGCAACGGTTGCTACTGAAGAACAAGATGTTGTTGTGATTGAGTTCCTGCTGTGGTGCTAAGAGAATGGAATCGAAGGTTTGAGTTGAAATGAAGATTCAGGGAGATGGGGATCGAATCGGAGAAATTAATGGTCCATTATGGGTTCGATCCTGGGAGGTGATATTGATGGCTGTTGTTGTGATGGATCAGAGATCGAATGGGTTTGAGTTTCACCGAGAAGGGTTTTCGATGGATGAACTCCGGATCTTTGTCAAGCAAGAAATCAAGAAGACGCAATCGAGACTGTAGAGCAAAATCAATAGAGTTGAAGTTCGAGAAGAAATCGTGGAATGAATTATCAAAGAATGATCGAATCGGTAATGTTGTTTCGATGGTGCTGAGTTGAAGAAAATGGAGTAAGCTCTGAGATGGATGCAATCATAGAACTACAGCAAGTGTGAATGAAGAATTGAATAGATGTATGTGTTAGGTTTGTTACAAAGGCGTAAGAGAGGCTCGAAATTGGCCGGAAATCACGATAAATGAACTTAAACTCTACGGCTTTTCTTACCGGCGTGAAATCAACTCGGCGATGACCAATCGCATTTGAAGCCGAGCGACTAACTCACCCCAAGAAGACCAATCACTGAGTTAGAAGTCGACTCGTTGTTCAACTCATTCTCCCCTTGACCGCTGACGTTGACTAACGGTTTGACTTTTGACCGATTAGTCCTAACGGAGGATCGACGGAATATTCCGTCGAATATTCTCTCGACAGACAGAATTTTCAGCGGCGGCGACGATTATTCCTACGATTCCGCCACAATCCCGATTTTCCAAACGACAAAAAAAATTCAATTTTCTATGGACTTCTCTCATGGGTGTGAAGACTTGGGCTAGGAATTGGATGGAGAATTGGATTCAAATTTGGAAAGAGAAGATGGAAGAGTTGAGAAAGGCTTGGTTTTGGAAATTGAATTTCTAAAGGAAAAGGATTCTAATCCTTGGAAGATTTGGAGAATATTGAAGCCTATAAATAGAGAAGTTTTCTACATCTTTTTTACACACATCTCTACACACACAACACTTTTCTTTTCTTATTCTTTGTGTGAACTCTTTAACATGAGTAGCTAATTTTATTGATTGAGGATGAATTCCTAGTTCTTAATATGATTTGAGTTTTTGTTTTTAATTCTATCTTGAAGTTTTTCACATGATATCGTTTGTTTTTACTAATAGGAATGATCTTAATGACATTCATGATTGATTGATAGATTGTTTAGAATGCATGCTAAATTGATTTGTTAGTTTAATCTAATGCTAGTGAAAGTTAGGAGATAAGTAATCGTTTCTTGACTCTTTACATAAGTAGCAAACACGAGACCTTGCGGAGGGATTCCGTGGAGCAATTGTGTGTAAAAACAACGCTAGAAAGTGAACCAAGCGAACCGAGTTAACTACTAGTACTAAACCTAAATTCATAAATCTTAATGCATTCCGGGAATTACATCTTGTAAGCGAACCTCAAGGTGGTTCTTTTGAATAGAATCTCGATAACTAAGCGGACTCGTTACTCGGTGAAATTAGGGATTTTGGGGCTAGCTAAGCGCACTCGCTATCCTACGGTTGGTGATAACTGTGACTAATAACAAGTAGAAAAGAACATAACTTGATTCATTGTTTCAGAACGGAAGAAGGATTCCTTGATCCTCGTCTCTCTTATTGCTTTCAACTTTATCTTTTAATTGCTTTGTTTATTTTTCTTTGCTTTTTACACCCCCTTTTGTGACAATTTTTACAACTAGAATCTCGTGCTCCTCGTGGGATCGACCTTGACTACCCTATATTACTTGTTAATTAGGTAGTAAAGTATTAATTAATTTGTTGTGGTTACGACACGCATCAAATTTTGGCGCTGCCGTCCGGGAGCAGCGGATGTTTTTAGTTGTTTTTATTTTTCTTTTTGCTTTATTCTTGCTTTGTTAGATTCTATACCGTATCTAACTTGGTTTCTGATAATCTTATTTCAGGTGCCGGTTTTTCATGTACGGTGGACAAGAGCAAGCATATTACAACAATCAATACGGTTTTCAACCTCAACATTATGGCAACTTCCAACCATCCTTAGGATACAATCAAAACCAATCTTTTAGCTATGATCAAATTCCTACGAGAACATTATGGATATTCTCATACATATCAACAACCTTATGACGGTATGTAAGTGGACAATCACAAGGATGGGAGGATAGTTTTGTTTATGATCGTAAATTCTCTAGTTTTGCGATAAGATGTTGGCCATGATTGGGGATCTTCAATAAAAGATGCAAGAATCACATCGAGAAATTCAAAGGAATTCGGAGAAAATATACGAACAAATTAACAAACCTTTGGAGACTTTTGATGACGCTAGTGTAGATTACTCGAGCCTTGATCTTAATAATGATCAATCACCTATTCAAAAGGAAGAGCTTGAGGAAGATGCATTTATTGCTTGGAAAAAATTTCTTAGGGAAAGATGGGAGTCCATGGGAAGTGTATGAGTGTTCCGACAATGAGGAAGTTATTCCAACTCCGGATCATAATAACGATCCTTCGCCTATTCAAAAGGAGGAGATTGGGTGTGACTTACCGATTGTTATAAAACGTGTAACACCCGCACATGAAGATCTTATAATCTATACCGATGAAAATCATTTTAGTGAATGGCCCGATTCCGATGATGAGAATGTTGAAGAGATGATGCTAGAGGATGAAACCACATTCATTGATTTTGTGGAAGACCCAATTGAACTTGCCAATGATTTTAATGATGCCGAGACTTTGGTTAAGGTAGAAAACGACGAAGAATGGTTGCAAGGTTTAATAGAGGACCACGATATACAAGAGGTAAGTGATTCACTTGAATTTTTTAAGGATGAAGAGGTTTCTATAATACAAGAGATTGTGCAAGGTTTGTCTAACCCTTTGCATATTGATTCTTCTCCGTTACCTCTTATTGGTTTGAATGTATGTGCTTCAAAGTATTTTTGGATGATTTTGTTTCTAAATATCCACCATTGGAAACACTTGATTCTAACACCATGAGGTTTGCCAAGAGGAATACATGGAAATTCCCAAATTCTATGTTCTTTATACACTTCCGAGTGTGGAAAAGAATAAGTGTGGGGGAAATTTCTATCGAGCGATAATTTCATTATTATTTTCTTGTGCTAATATTTGTATGGAGTTATTGTTTTCAAAACAGGTATTATGGGTGGATCCTCAAATTTTCCGATTGTTAGTATATGGGGAATGAATCTTACAAGAGCTAAGTCGGGCCGTCGACTTTAAAACAAGCGCTTAATGGGAGGCAACCCATAGGTTTTGTATTTCTTATCTTTTTGCTTTTTGTTATTTCTTTTTCTTGTTCCATATCATGTTAAAATTTCCCACCTTGACTTTACTAGAGGATTCAATTACATTGAGGACAATGTAAGGTTTAAGTGTGGGGAGTGGTTAAGCATGTTTTTAAAACAAAAAAATTAAAAAAAAAAAAATTTAAAAAAAAAAAAAGTTTTACCTAAAACTTCAACTTTTAAAGATTTTAGAGTCACTAGCATACTTCTAGGTATGTTTACATAGAGATTTTGACCGACATAATTGAACTTGGAAATGTTAGAGAATTACATTCGGATTTCTTGTTTGTTTGAGTGTTAAATAATGGATTTAATCATGCCGGTGATGCGAATTTGGTGCAGGGGAGAAGTGCGTTATTAGAGTTCTTTGATCAATCATTAGTGGAGATTACCCGTATTCATATCATGAGAGGCACCGACCAGAAATTTTCCATCTACTAAAGAGCTTTCTTTTGAGTGTGTGTCACCGTAAGTAAATTAGGGTAGAATGGTGAGCTACCCAACCTCCCACCAATAGAAGCACTACTCTTTGATCTCTTGAGTGCTAATTTTGTCAATCATGAGGGTGACGTCTATAGATGAAAGCCTCCTTCTTGTAGTTCGATTTGCAGTTAGCACCATTCTCTCTCGACAACAACGGATCCATAGAAACACCATTATCATCAACAAGGAGCGACATCAAAATCTACAAGGAAAGTTGGAAAAGTTTAAGGTTTACAAGCAACGGAACGAGAAAAAGAGCAAATTTCAAATTCAAGTAAAGCAACATACAAATGAGCGGATTTTACATATATGTTGAGGACTTACACTACAATGAGGTAATTTTATATCCAAGTATGAAGACTTATTCATGAAAAGCGAAGAAAATTAAAAGGTGAGAATTTTTGAAAGTTTATGATTTCAAGACGATACAAGTTGTGAAGAATCAAGTGGTAAAATACTTCTCCCACGGCCATGGTTTATTTTTTTGTATTTTATTTCTCTTGTTTGAAAAAAAAAAAAAAAAAAAATCAAAAAAAATTTAAAAAAAAAAAAAAAGAAAAGGAAAGAAAAGAAAAAAACACAAGAGAAATATTTGTTCTTATTTTTATTGAATGAGCCGTGGGGAAGGAAAATATATAAGGAAGTTTCAAGCGACAAGGATATTTAAGGTAAAAAGAGTTAAGAATTGTTAAGGATTTATGAAATTCAAGGGTTTATCATCAATAATTTAAACCGAAGACGAAGATAAAGATGAGGAGCTAAGACGTTTTCTATTGGATTAGGAGAGTGGTGTTATCATAATTGGCGATCGGATGTGAAGGTGAGTAAGTAATCTCATCCTCAATATAAATTGTTGATTTCCTTTCGTAGAGATCGTCGAAAAATGGTTTTTCAAAATATAAAAGATGTGGGTTTTTAAAAATATTTCTAAGTTGTCCTTCCCATCATTCAACGTGTTGCAGGGATTTTCTCTTCATTCCTACCTGCACACATGTGAGAACCATAAAAAGCCGTCTTTTTGAGTGTAATTATCATAAAATCCTTTTTGGTGAGAGCGTAAGTCGAGGCGAAATGCTTATCGATCGTTTCTCAAACACGCGTCTCTCATTATGGTGTGGTTATTTCTCACCAACATTTAAGAATGAGAATATGTTCTTTAGTATTTCTAACTTCTTATTACTAGCATGCAGTAAACTCTATGTCCTCATAATTTTTGGATGCTTTGACGCTTGAACGCTTTGAAGTTGTGAGTTTTTAGTTTGATTTGCTCGAGGACCAGCAAAGTCTAAGTGTGGGGGAATTTGATAGGTGTAGAATACACCATATTTACTATCTAGTAGTTTATGCTTTCTTTGCTATTTTTCTTGTAAATTATGTATTTTACGCTTGTTTTGAGTTTTATAGCTACTATGGAGTCACACGGAGGAAAAGGAGAAGAAATCACCATATTTTAGCAAAAGGGTAAAATTGTCATTTCACCAAGGAGGGAATACTATATGGAGCCCAGCCAAGGTTAAGGGGAGGTCAAAGAGGTGTCCCTTATCCAAAAGAAGGAGTGAGAAGAAAGCACAATTGAGGTGTACTTATGGTGGGTGTTTGAATCCACCACACCCTAAACTCTAACCCACACCCGTACCCGGATCCATGCCCGAGTCCAAACCCCATTTATAACCTAAACCTAAATTCGAGAGAAGTTTATTCTCCCAAATCATCTAGTCTCGAAAAAGAGAAAAAAAGAAAAGAAGAAGAGTGAGGTAGATGGCGATGACGCTCGGGGCAGAGATGGTGGATGTTGGGTTCGATTAATCGAGAAGGAGGAGGAAGATGCGACGGTTTTACCGGAAGAACAAGATGTTGTTGTGATTGAGTTCCCTTTGTGGTGCTAAGAGAATGGAATCGAAGGTTTGAGTTGAAATGAAGATTCAGTGGAGATGGGGATCGAATCGGAGAAATTAATGGTCTGATTATGGGTTCGATCCGGAGGTGATATCGATGGTCGTTGTTGTGATGGATTGTAGAGATCGAATGGGTTTGAGTTTCGAAGGGTTTTCGATGGATGAACTGGATCTTTGTCAAGCCGAGAAATCAAGAAGACGCTTGATCGAGACTGAGAGCAAAATCAATAGAGTTGAAGTTCGCAGGAGAAGAAATCGTGGAATGAATTATCGAGAGAATGATCGAATCGGTAATGTTGTTTCGATGGTCCGAGTTGAAGAAAATGGAGTAAGCTCGAGATGGATGCAATCATACAACTACTGACAAGTGTGAATGAAGAATTGAATAGATGTATGTGTTAGGTTTGTTACAGGGCAGAAGAGAGGCCTGAAATTCACGGAAATCGATAAACAATGAAACTTCACGTTTTCTTCTACCTGAGTCAACTTCATGCGATGACCAATCCGCATTTACTCAAGAGCGACTCAACTCACCCCAAGAAGACCAGTTGAGTTAGAAGTCGACTCGTTGTCTAACTCATTCTCCCCTTGACCCCGACTAACAGTTGACTAACGGTTTGACTTTTGACCGTTAGTCCCTACCGAGGACCTGAGCGGAATATTAGTCGAATATTCTCTCAGACCCGATTTAAATTTTGGTACCGGTGGCGACTATTCCTAATAGGATTAGGCCACAATCCCGAGCTTTTCCGCACGACAAAAAAATTCCAGAATTTTCTATGGACTTCTCTCATGGGTGTGAAGACTTGGGCTAGGAATTGGATGGAGACTGGATTCAAATTTGGAAAGAGAAGATGGAAGAGTTGAGAAAGGCTTGGTTTTGGAAATTGAATTGCTAAAGGAAAAGGATTCTAATCCTTGGAAGATTTGGAGAATATTGAAGCCTATAAATAGAGAAGTTTTCTACATCTTTTTACACACATCTCTACACACACAACACTTTTCTTTTCTTATTCTTTGTGTGAACTCCTTAACATGAGTAGCTAATTTTATTGATTGAGTATGAATTCCTAGTTCTTAATATGATTTGAGTTTTGTTTTTAATTTATCTTGAAGTTTTTCACATGATATCGTTTGTTTTTACTAATAGGAATGATCTTAATGACATTCATGATTGATTGATAGATTGTTTGTAATGCATGCTAAATTGATTTGTTAGTTTAATCTAATGCTAGTGAAAGTTAGAGATAAGTAATCGTTTCTTGACTCTTTACATAAGTAGCAAACACGAGACCTGTGAGGGATTCCGTGGGAGCAATTGTGTGTAAACAACGCTAGAAAGTGAACCGTTTAACCAGTTTAACTACTAGTACTAAACCTAAATTCATAAATCTTAATGCATTCCGGGAATTACATCTTGTAAGCGAACCTCAAGGTGGTTCTTTTGAATAGAATCGATAACTAAGCGGACCTCATTACTCGGTGAAATTAGGGATTTTGGGGCTAGCTAAAGGGACATCGGCTATCCTACGGTTGGTGATAATGTGACTAATAACAAGTAGAAAAGAACATAACTTGATTCATTGTTTTCAGAACGAAGAAGGATTCCTTGATCTGTCTCTCTTATTGCTTTCAACTTTATCTTTTAATTGCTTTGTTTATTTTTCTTTTTGCTTTTACACCCCCTTTGTGACAATTTTTACAACTAGAATCTCGTGCTCCTCGTGGATCGACCTTCGACTACCCTATATTACTTGTTAATTAGGTAGTAAAGTATTAATTAATTTGTTGTGGTTACGACACGCA